>CAWWDY010001002.1:0-12000 GCA_963942605.1 Poecilus cupreus
TAGCTATTAAACACGACAGAAACATGAATATGACAGTTTAAATACTTGAAAACGGTGTTTTGTATGCTTTTGCATGCTTAAAACAGCATTTTTATCTTGCTTTCACCAACATTAGCAATTATACACGACAGAAATATGAATATGACAGTTTAAATACTTAAAAACAGCATTTTGTATGTTTTTGCAAGCTGAAAACAGCTATTTTATCTTGATTTTGCAAACATAAACCATTACACACGACATATACATAAATATAACAGTTTAAAAACTTTAAAACGGTGTTTTGTGTGCTTTTGCATGCTTAAAACAGCATTTTTATCTTGCTTTCACCAACATTAGCTAATATACACGACAGAAACATGAATATGACAGTTTAAATACTTGAGAACTGTATTTTGTATGCTTTTACATGCTTAAAACAGCATTTTTATCTTGCTTTCATCAACATTAGCTATTATACACGACAGAAACATGAATATGACAGTTTAAATACTTGAAAACAGCATTTTGTATGTTTTTGAAAGCTGAAAACAGCTATTTCATCTTGATTTTGCAAACATAAGCCATTACACACGACATATACGTGAATATGACAGTTTAAATACTTGAAAACGGTGTTTTGTATGTTTTTGCACGCTTAAAACAGCATTTTTATCTTGCTTTCACCAACATTAGCTATTATACACGACAGAAACATGAATATGACTGTTTAAATACTTGAAAACAGCATTTTGTATGTTTTTGCAAGCTGAAAACAGCTATTTTATCTTGATTTTGCAAACATAAGCCATTACACACGACATATATATGAATATGACAGTTTAAATACTTGAAAACGGTGTTTTGTATGCTTTTGCATGCTTAAAACAGCATTTTTATCTTGCTTTCACCAACATTAGCTATTATACACGACAGAAACATGAATATGACAGTTTAAATACTTGAAAACGGTGTTTTGTATGTTTTTGCATGCTTAAAACAGCATTTTTATCTTGCTTTCACCAACATTAGCTACTATACACGACAGAAATATAAATAAGACAGTTTAAATACTTGAAAACAGCATTTTGTATGTTTTTGAAAGCTGAAAACAGCTATTTTATCTTGATTTTGCAAACATAAGCCATTACACACGACATATACGTGAATATGACAGTTTAAATACTTGAAAACGGTGTTTTGTATGTTTTTGCACGCTTAAAACAGCATTTTTATCTTGCTTTCACCAACATTAGCTATTATACACGACAGAAACATGAATATGACTGTTTAAATACTTGAAAACAGCATTTTGTATGTTTTTGCAAGCTGAAAACAGCTATTTTATCTTGATTTTGCAAACATAAGCCATTACACACGACATATATATGAATATGACAGTTTAAATACTTGAAAACGGTGTTTTGTATGCTTTTGCATGCTTAAAACAGCATTTTTATCTTGCTTTCACCAACATTAGCTATTATACACGACAGAAACATGAATATGACAGTTTAAATACTTGAAAACGGTGTTTTGTATGTTTTTGCATGCTTAAAACAGCATTTTTATCTTGCTTTCACCAACATTAGCTACTATACACGACAGAAATATAAATAAGACAGTTTAAATACTTGAAAACAGCATTTTGTATGTTTTTGCAAGCTGAAAACAACTATTTTATCTTGATTTTGCAAACATAAACCATTACACACGACATATACATAAATATGACAGTTTAAAAACTTGAAAACGGTGTTTTGTATGCTTTTGCATACTTAAAACAGCATTTTTATCTTGCTTTCACCAACATTAGCTACTATACACGACAGAAACATGAATATGACAGTTTAAATACTTGAAAACTGTGTTTTGTATGCTTTTGCATGCTTAAAACAGCATTTTTATCTTGCTTTCATCAACATTAGCTATTACACACGACAGAAACTTGAATATGACAGTTTAAATACTTGAAAACAGCATTTTGTATGTTTTTGAAAGCTGAAAACAGCTATTTTATCTTGATTTTGCAAACATAAGCCATTACACACGACATATACATGAATATGACAGTTTAAATACTTGAAAACGGTGTTTTGTATGCTTTTGCATGCTTAAAACATCATTTTTATCTTGCTTTCATCAACATTAGCTATTATACACGACAGAAACATGAATATGACAGTTTAAATACTTGAAAATAGCATTTGTATGCTTTTGAAAGCTGAAAACAGCTATTTTATCTTGATTTTGCAAACATAAGCCATTACACACGACATATACATAAATATGACAGTTTAAATACTTGAAAACGGTGTTTTGTATGCTTTTGCATGCTTAAAGCAGCATTTTTATCTTGCTTTCATTAACATTAGCTATTATACACGAAAGAAAAACATAAATATGACAGTTTAAATACTTGAAAACGGTGTTTTGTATGCTTTTGCATGCTTAAAACAGCATTTTTATCTTGCTTTCACCAACGTTAGCTATTTTACACGACAGAAACATGAATATGACAGTTTAAATACTTGAAACCGGCATTTTGTATGTTTTTGCAAGCTGAAAACAGCTATTTTATCTTGATTTTGCAAACATAAGCCAACACACACGACATATACAGTAATATGACAGTTTAAATACTTGAAAACGGTGTTTTGTATGTTTTTGCATGCTTAAAACATCATTTTTATCTTGCTTACACCAACATTAGCTATTATACACGACAGAAACATGAATATGACAGTTTAAATACTTGAAAACAGCATTTTGTATGTTTTTGCAAGCTGAAAACAGTTATTTTATCTTGATTTTGCAAACATAAGCCATCACACACGACATATACATGAATATCACAGTTTATATACTTGAAAACGGTGTTTTGTATGTTTTTGCACGCTTAAAACAGCAATTTTATCTTGCTTTCACCAACATTAGCTATTATACACGATAGAAACATGAATATGACAGTTTAAATACTTGAAAACAGCATTTTGTATGTTTTTGCAAGCTGAAAACAGCTATTTTATATTGATTTTGCAAACATAAGCCATTACACACGACATATATATGAATGTGACAGTTTAAATACTTGAAAACGGTGTTTTGTATGCTTTTGCATGCTTAAAACAGCATTTTTATCTTGCTTTCACCAACATTAGCTATTATGCACAACAGAAACATGAATATGACAGTTTAAATACTTGAAAACGGTGTTTTGTATGCTTTTGCATGCTTAAAACAGCATTTTTATCTTGCTTTCACCAACATTAGCTATTATACACGACAGAAATATAAATATGACAGTTTAAATACTTGAAAACAGCATTTTGTATGTTTTTGCAAGCTGAAAACAGCTTTTTTATCTTGATTTTGCAAACATTAGCCATTACACACGACATATACATAAATATGTCAGTTTAAAAACTTGGAAACGGTGTTTTGTATGCATTTGCATGCTTAAAACAGCATTTTTATATTGCTTTCACCAACATTAGCTTTTATACACGACAGAAACATGAATATGGCAGTTTAAATACTTGAAAACTGTGTTTTGTATGCTTTTGTATGCTTAAAACAGCATTTTTATCTTGCTTTCACCAACATTAGCTATTATACACGACAGAAACATGAATATGACAGTTTAAATAATTGAAAACAGCATTTTGTATGTTTTTTGCAAGCTGAAAACAGCTATTTTATCTTGATTTTGCAAACATAAGCCATTACAAACGACATATACATGAATATGACAGTTTAAATACTTGAAAACGGTGTTTTGTGTGCTTTTGCATGCTTAAAACAGCATTTTTATCTTGCTTTCACCAACATTAGCTATCATACACGACAGAAACATGGAAATGACAGTTTAAATACTTGAGAACAGCGTTTTGTATGTTTTTGCAAGCTGAAAACAGCTATTTTATCTTGATTTTGCTAACATAAGCAATTACACACGACATATACATGAATATGACAGTTTAAATACTTGAAAACGGTGTTTTGTATGCCTTTGCATGCTTAAAACCGCATTTTTATCTTGCTTTCACCAACATTAGCTATTATACACGACAGAAACATGAGTATGACAGTTTAAATACTTGAAAACGGTGTTTTGTATGCTTTTGCATGCTTAAAACAGCATTTTTATATTGCTTTCACCAACATTAGCTATTAAACACGACAGAAACATGAATATGACAGTTTAAATACTTGAAAACGGTGTTTTGTATGCTTTTGCATGCTTAAAACAGCATTTTTATCTTGCTTTCACCAACATTAGCAATTATACACGACAGAAATATGAATATGACAGTTTAAATACTTAAAAACAGCATTTTGTATGTTTTTGCAAGCTGAAAACAGCTATTTTATCTTGATTTTGCAAACATAAACCATTACACACGACATATACATAAATATAACAGTTTAAAAACTTTAAAACGGTGTTTGTGTGCTTTTGCATGCTTAAAACAGCATTTTTATCTTTGCTTTCACCAACATTAGCTACTATACACGACAGAAACATGAATATGACAGTTTAAAATACTTGAAAACTGTATTTTTGTATGCTTTTACATGCTTAAAACAGCATTTTTATCTTGCTTTCATCAACATTAGCTATTATACACGACAGAAACATGAATATGACAGTTTAAATACTTAAAAACAGCATTTTGTATGTTTTTGAAAGCTGAAAACAACTATTTTATCTTGATTTTGCAAACATAAGCCATTACACACGACATATACGTGAATATGACAGTTTAAATACTTGAAAACGGTGTTTTGTATGTTTTTGCACGCTTAAAACAGCATTTTTATCTTGCTTTCACCAACATTAGCTATTATACACGACAGAAACATGAATATGACTGTTTAAATACTTGAAAACACGCATTTTGTATGTTTTTGCAAGCTGAAAACAGCTATTTTATCTTGATTTTGCAAACATAAGCCATTACACACGACATATATATGAATATGACAATTTAAATACTTGAAAACGGTGTTTTGTATGCTTTTGCATGCTTAAAACAGCATTTTTATCTTGCTTTCACCAACATTAGCTATAATACACGACAGAAACATGAATATGACAGTTTAAATACTTGAAAACGGTGTTTTGTATGCTTTTGCATGCTTAAAACAGCATTTTTATCTTGCTTTCACCAACATTAGCTATAATACACGACAGAAACATGAATATGACAGTTTAAATACTTGAAAACGGTGTTTTGTATGTTTTTGCATGCTTAAAACAGCATTTTTATCTTTGCTTTCACCAACATTAGCTACTATACACGACAGAAATATAAATAAGGACAGTTTAAATACTTGAAAACAGCATTTTGTATGTTTTTGCAAGCTGAAAACAGCTATTTTATCTTGATTTTGCAAACATAAGCCATTACACACGACATATATATGAATATGACAATTTAAATACTTGAAAACGGTGTTTTGTATGCTTTTGCATGCTTAAAACAGCATTTTTATCTTGCTTTCACCAACATTAGCTATAATACACGACAGAAACATGAATATGACAGTTTAAATACTTGAAAACGGTGTTTTGTATGTTTTTGCATGCTTAAAACAGCATTTTTTATCTTGCTTTTACCAACATTAGCTACTATACACGACAGAAACATGAATATGACAGTTTAAATACTTGAAAACTGTGTTTTGTATGCTTTTGCATGCTTAAAACAGCATTTTTATCTTGCTTTCATCAACATTAGCTATTACACACGACAGAAACTTGAAATATGACAGTTTAAATACTTGAAAACAGCATTTTGTATGTTTTTGAAAGCTGAAAACAGCTATTTTATCTTGATTTTGCAAACATAAGCCCATTACACACGACATATACATGAATATGACAGTTTAAATACTTGAAAACGGTGTTTTGTATGCTTTTGCATGCTTAAAACATCATTTTTATCTTGCTTTCATCAACATTAGCTATTATACAACGACAGAAACATGAATATGACAGTTTAAATTCTTGAAAATAGCATTTGTATGCTTTTGAAAGCTGAAAAACAGCTATTTTATCTTGATTTTGCAAACAATAAGCCATTACACACGACATATACATAAATATGACAGTTTAAATACTTGAAAACGGTGTTTGTATGCTTTTGCATGCTTAAAGCAGAATTTTTATCTTGCTTTCATTAACATTAGCTATTATACACGAAAGAAAAACATAAATATGACAGTTTAAATACTTGAAAACGGTGTTTTGTATGCTTTTGCATGCTTAAAACAGCATTTTTATCTTGCTTTCACCAACATTAGCTATAATACACGACAGAAACATGAATATGACAGTTTAAATACTTGAAAACGGTGTTTTGTATGTTTTTGCATGCTTAAAACAGCATTTTTATCTTGCTTTTACCAACATTAGCTACTATACACGACAGAAACATGAATATGAACAGTTTAAATACTTGAAAACTGTGTTTTGTAAGCTTTTGCATGCTTAAAACAGCATTTTTATCTTGCTTTCATCAACATTAGCTATTACACACGACAGAAACTTGAATATGACAGTTTAAATACTTGAAAACAGCATTTTGTATGTTTTTTGAAAGCTGAAAACAGCTATTTTATCTTGATTTTGCAAACATAAGCCATTACACACGACATATACATGAATAATGACAGTTTAAATACTTGAAAAACGGTGTTTTGTATGCTTTTGCATGCTTAAAACATCATTTTTTATCTTGCTTTCATCAACATTAGCTATTATACACGACAGAAACATGAATATGACAGTTTAAATTCTTGAAAATAGCATTTGTATGCTTTTGAAAGCTGAAAACAGCTATTTTATCTTGATTTTGCAAACATAAGCCATTACACAACGACATATACATAAATATGACAGTTTAAAATACTTGAAAACGGTGTTTTGTATGCTTTTGCATGCTTAAAGCAGAATTTTTATCTTGCTTTCATTAACATTAGCTATTATACACGAAAGAAAAACATAAATATGACAGTTTAAATACTTGAAAACGGTGTTTTGTATGCTTTTGCATGCTTAAAACAGCATTTTTAATCTTGCTTTCACCAACGTTAGCTATTTTACACGACAGAAACATGAATATGACAGTTTAAATACTTGAAACCGGCATTTTGTATGTTTTTGCAAGCTGAAAACAGCTATTTTATCTTGATTTTGCAAACATAAGCAACACACAACGACATATACATTAATATGACAGTTTAAATACTTGAAAACGGTGTTTTGTGTGCTTTTTGCATGCTTAAAACAGCATTTTTATCTTGCTTTCACCAACATTAGCTATCATACACGACAGAAACATGGAAATAACAGTTTAAAATACTTGAGAACAGCGTTTTGTATGTTTTGGAAGCTGAAAACAGCTATTTTATCTTGATTTTGCTAACATAAGCAATTACACACGACATATACATGAATATGACAGTTTAAATACTTGAAAACGGTGTTTTGTATGCCTTTGCATGCTTAAAACAGCATTTTTTATCTTGCTTCACCAACATTAGCTATTATACACGACAGAAACATGAGTATGACAGTTTAAATACTTGAAAACGGTGTTTTGTATGCTTTTGCATGCTTAAAACAGCATTTTTATATTGCTTTCCCCAACATTAGCTATTAAACACGACAGAAACATGAATATGACAGTTTAAATACTTGAAAACGGTGTTTTGTATGCTTTTGCATGCTTAAAACAGCATTTTTATCTTGCTTTCACCAACATTAGCAATTATACACGACAGAAATATGAATATGACAGTTTAAATACTTAAAAACAGCATTTTGTATGTTTTTGCAAGCTGAAAACAGCTATTTTACCTTGATTTTGCAAACATAAACCATTACACACGACATATACATAAATATAACAGTTTAAAAACTTTAAAAACGGTGTTTTTGTGTGCTTTTGCATGCTTAAAACAGCATTTTTATCTTGCTTTCACCAACATTAGCTACTATACACGACAGAAACATGAATATGACAGTTTAAATACTTGAGAACTGTATTTTGTATGCTTTAACATGCTTAAAAACAGCATTTTTATCTTGCTTACACCAACATTAGCTATTATACACGACAGAAACAAGAATATGACAGTTTAAAATACTTGAAAACAGCATTTTGTATGTTTTGCAAGCTGAAAACAGTTATTTTATCTTGATTTTGCAAACATAAGCCATCACACACACGACATATACATGAATATGACAGTTTATATACTTGAAACGGTGTTTTGTATGTTTTTTGCACGCTTAAAACAGCAATTTTATCTTGCTTTCACCAACATTAGCTATTATACACGATAGAAAACATGAATATTGACAGTTTAAATACTTGAAAACAGCATTTTGTATGTTTTTGCAAGCTGAAAACAGCTATTTTATATTGATTTTGCAAACATAAGCCATTACACACGACATATATATGAATGTGACAGTTTAAATACTTGAAAACGGTGTTTTGTATGCTTTTGGCATGCTTAAAACAGCATTTTTATCTTGCTTTCACCAACATTAGCTATTATGCACAACAGAAACAATGAATATGACAGTTTAAATACTTGAAAACGGTGTTTTGTATGCTTTTGCATGCTTAAAACAGCATTTTTATCTTGCTTTCACCAACATTAGCTATTATACACGACAGAAATATAAATATGACAGTTTAAATACTTGAAAACAGCATTTTGTATGTTTTTGCAAGCTGAAAACAGCTTTTTTATCTTGATTTTGCAAACATTAGCCATTACACACGACATATACATAAATATGTCAGTTTAAAAACTTGGAAACGGTGTTTTGTATGCATTTGCATGCTTAAAACAGCATTTTTATATTGCTTTCACCAACATTAGTTATTATACACGACAGAAACATGAATATGGCAGTTTAAATACTTGAAAACTGTGTTTTGTATGCTTTTGTATGCTTAAACAGCATTTTTATCTTGCTTTCACCAACATTAGCTATTATACACGACAGAAACATGAATATGACAGTTTAAATAATTGAAAACAGCATTTTGTATGTTTTTGCAAGCTGAAAACAGCTATTTTATCTTGATTTTGCAAACATAAGCCATTACAAACGACATATACATGAATATGACAGTTTAAATACTTGAAAACGGTGTTTTGTGTGCTTTTGCATGCTTAAAACAGCATTTTTATCTTGCTTTCACCAACATTAGCTATTATGCACAACAGAAACATGAATATGACAGTTTAAATACTTGAAAAACGGTGTTTTGTATGCTTTTGCATGCTTAAAACAGCATTTTTATCTTGCTTTCACCAACATTAGCTATTATACACGACAGAAAATATAAATATGACAGTTTAAATACTTGAAAACAGCATTTTGTATGTTTTTGCAAGCTGAAAACAGCTTTTTTATCTTGATTTTGCAAACATTAGCCATTACACACGACATATACATAAATATGTCAGTTTAAAAACTTGGAAACGGTGTTTTGTATGCATTTGCATGCTTAAAACAGCATTTTTATATTGCTTTCACCCAACATTAGCTATTATACACGACAGAAACATGAATATGGCAGTTTAAATACTTGAAAACTGTGTTTTTGTATGCTTTTGTATGCTTAAAACAGCATTTTTATCTTGCTTTCACCAACATTAGCTATTATACACGACAGAAACATGAATATGACAGTTTAAATAATTGAAAACAGCATTTTGTATGTTTTTGCAAGCTGAAAACAGCTATTTTATCTTGATTTTGCAAACATAAGCCATTACAAACGACATATACATGAATATGACAGTTTAAATACTTGAAAACGGTGTTTTGTGTGCTTTTGGCATGCTTAAAACAGCATTTTTATCTTGCTTTCACCAACATTAGCTATCATACACGACAGAAACATGGAAATGACAGTTTAAATACTTGAAAACAGCGTTTTGTATGTTTTTGCAAGCTGAAAACAGCTATTTTATCTTGATTTTGCTAACATAAGCAATTACACACGACATATACATGAATATGACAGTTTAAATACTTGAAAACGGTGTTTTGTATGCCTTTGCATGCTTAAAACAGCATTTTTATCTTGCTTTCACCAACATTAGCTATTATACACGACAGAAACATGAGTATGACAGTTTAAATACTTGAAAACGGTGTTTTGTATGCTTTTGCATGCTTAAAACAGCATTTTTATATTGCTTTCACCAACATTAGCTATTAAACACGACAGAAACATGAATATGACAGTTTAAATACTTGAAAACGGTGTTTTGTATGCTTTTGCATGCTTAAAACAGCATTTTTATCTTGCTTTCACCAACATTAGCAATTATACACGACAGAAATATGAATATGACAGTTTAAATACTTAAAAACAGCATTTTGTATGTTTTTGCAAGCTGAAAACAGCTATTTTATCTTGATTTTGCAAACATAAGCCATTACACACGACATATATATGAATATGACAGTTTAAATACTTGAAAACGGTGTTTTGTATGCTTTTGCATGCTTAAAACAGCATTTTTATCTTGCTTTCACCAACATTAGCTATAATACACGACAGAAACATGAATATGACAGTTTAAATACTTGAAAACGGTGTTTTGTATGTTTTTTGCATGCTTAAAACAGCATTTTTATCTTGCTTTCACCAACATTAGCTACTATACACGACAGAAATATAAATAAGACAGTTTTAATACTTGAAAACAGCATTTTGTATGTTTTTGCAAGCTGAAAACAACTATTTTATCTTGATTTTGCAAACATAAACCATTACACACGACATATACATAAATATGACAGTTTAAAAACTTGAAAACGGTGTTTTGTATGCTTTTGCATACTTAAAACAGCATTTTTATCTTGCTTTCACCAACATTAGCTACTATACACGACAGAAACATGAATATGACAGTTTAAATACTTGAAAACTGTGTTTTGTATGCTTTTGCATGCTTAAAACAGCATTTTTATCTTGCTTTCATCAACATTAGCTATTACACACGACAGAAACTTGAATATGACAGTTTAAATACTTGAAAACAGCATTTTGTATGTTTTTGAAAGCTGAAAACAGCTATTTTATCTTGATTTTGCAAACATAAGCCATTACACACGACATATTTTGTATGCTTTTGCATGCTTAAAACATCATTTTTATCTTGCTTTCATCAACATTAGCTATTATACACGACAGAAACATGAATATGACAGTTTAAATTCTTGAAAATAGCATTTGTATGCTTTTGAAAGCTGAAAACAGCTATTTTATCTTGATTTTGCAAACATAAGCCATTACAAACGACATATACATAAATATGACAGTTTAAATACTTGAAAACGGTGTTTTGTATGCTTTTGCATGCTTAAAGCAGCATTTTTATCTTGCTTTCATTAACATTAGCTATTATACACGAAAGAAAAACATAAATATGACAGTTTAAATACTTGAAAACGGTGTTTTGTATGCTTTTGCATGCTTAAAACAGCATTTTTATCTTGCTTTCACCAACGTTAGCTATTTTACACGACAGAAACATGAATATGACAGTTTAAATACTTGAAACCGGCATTTTGTATGTTTTTGCAAGCTGAAAACAGCTATTTTATCTTGATTTTGCAAACATAAGCCAACACACACGACATATACATTAATATGACAGTTTAAATACTTGAAAACGGAGTTTTGTATGTTTTTGCATGCTTAAAACATCATTTTTATCTTGCTTACACCAACATTAGCTATTATACACGACAGAAACATGAATATGACAGTTTAAATACTTGAAAACAGCATTTTGTATGTTTTGCAAGCTGAAAACAGTTATTTTATCTTGATTTTGCAAACATAAGCCATCACACACGACATATACATGAATATGACAGTTTATATACTTGAAAACGGTGTTTTGTATGTTTTTGCACGCTTAAAACAGCAATTTTATCTTGCTTTCACCAACATTAGCTATTATACACGA
>CAWWDY010001003.1:0-31159 GCA_963942605.1 Poecilus cupreus
AGAAACATGAATTTGTCAGTTTGAATAGTTCAAAACAGCGTTTTTCTATGTTTTTGCAAGTTTAAACAGCAATTTTATCGTCATTTCTCATAAATCGCCGTTTCACACGAAAGAAACATGAATTTGTCAGTTTGAATAGTTCAAAACAGCGTTTTTCTATGTTTTCGCAAGTTTATAACAGCAATTTTATAGTAATTTCTCATAAATCGCCGTTTCGTACGGAAGAAACATGAATTTGTCAGTTTGAGTAGTTCAAAACAGCGTTTTCTATATTTTTGCAAGTTTAAAACATCAATTTTATCGTCATTTCTCATAAATCGCTGTTTCACACGAAAGAAACATGAATTTGTCAGTTTGAATAGTTCAAAACAGCGTTTTTCTATGTTTTTGCAAGTTTATAACAGCAATTTTATAGTAATTTCTCATAAATCGCCGTTTCGCACGGAAGAAACATGAATTTGTCAGTTTAAGTAGTTCAAAACAGCGTTTTTCTATGTTTTTGCAAGTTTAAAACAGCAATTTTATCGTCATTTCTCATAAATCGCCGTTTCACACGAAAGAAACATGAATTTGTCAGTTTGAATTGTTCAAAACAGCGTTTTTCTATGTTTTTGCAAGTTTATAACAGAAATTTTATAGTAATTTCTCATAAATCGCCGTTTCGCACGGAAGAAACATGAATTTGTCAGTTTGAGTAGTTCAAAACAGCGTTTTTCTATGTTTTTGCAAGTTTAAAACAGCAATTTTATCGTCATTTATCATAAATCGCCGTTTCGCACGAAAGAAACATGAATTTGTCAGTTTGAGTAGTTCAAAACAGCGTTTTTCTATATTTTTGCAAGTTTAAAACTGCAATTTTATCGTCATTTCTCATAAATCGCCGTTTCACACGAAAGAAACATGAATTTGTCAGTTTGAATAGTTCAAAACAGCGTTTTTCTATGTTTTTGCAAGTTTAAAACAGCAATTTTATCGTAATTTCTCATAAATAGCCGTTTCGCACGGAAGAAACATGAATTTGTCAGTTTGAGTAGTTCAAAACAGCGTTTTTCAATGTTTTTGCAAGTTTAAAACAGCAATTCTATCGTGATTTCACAAAAATCCACCGTTTGGAACGTAAGAAACATGAATTTATCAGTTTGAATAGTTTAAAACAGCGTTTTTCTATGTTTTTGCAAGTTTAAAACAGCAATTTTATCGTCATTTCTCATAAATCGCCGTTTCGCACGGAAGAAACATGAATTTGTCAGTTTGAATAGTTGATAACAGCGTTTTTCAATGTTTTTGCAAGTTTAAAACAGCAATTTTATAGTAATTTCTCATAAATCGCCGTTTCGCACGGAAGAAACATGAATTTGTCAGTTTGAATAGTTCAAAACAGCGTTTTTCTATGTTTTTGCAAGTTTAAAACAGCAATTTTATCGTAATTTCTCATAAATCGCCGTTTCCCACGAAAGAAATATGAATTTGTCAGTTTGAATAGTTCAAAACAGCGTTTTTCTATGTTTTTGCAAGTTTAAAACAGCAATTTTATCGTAATTTCTCATAAATCGCCGTTTCGCACGGAAGAAACATGAATTTGTCAGTTTGAATAGTTGATAACAGCGTTTTTCAATGTTTTTGCAAGTTTAAAACAGCAATTTTATCGTGATTTCACAAAAATCCACCGTTTCCAACGTAAGAAACATGAATTTATCAGTTTGAATAGTTCAAAACAGCGTTTTTCTATGTTTTTGCAAGTTTAAAACAGCAATTTTATCGTGATTTCACAAAAATCCACCGTTTCGAACGTAAGAAACATGAATTTATCAGTTTGAATAGTTCAAAACAGCGTTTTTCTATGTTTTTGCAAGTTTATAACAGCAATTTTATCGTCATTTCTCATAAATCGCCGTTTCACACGAAAGAAACATGAATTTGTCAGTTTGAATAGTCAAAACAGCGTTTTTCTATGTTTTTGCAAGTATAAAACAGCAATTTTATCGTCATTTCTCATAAATCGCCGTTTCGCACGAAAGAAACATGAATTTGTCAGTTTGAATAGTTCAAAACAGCGTTTTTCTATGTTTTTGCAAGTTTAAAACAGCAATTTTATCGTCATTTCTCATAAATCGCCGTTTCACACGAAAGAAACATGAATTTGTCCGTTTGAATAGTTCAAAACAGCGTTTTTCTATGTTTTTGCAAGTTTAAAACAGCAATTTTATCGTAATTTTTCATAAATCGCCGTTTCGCACGGAAGAAACATGAATTTGTCAGTTTGAATAGTTGAAAACAGCGTTTTTCAATGTTTTTGCAAGTTTAAAACAGCAATTTTATCGTGATTTCACAAAAATCCACCGTTTCCAACGTAAGAAACATGAATTTATCAGTTTGAATAGTTCAAAACAGCGTTTTTCTATGTTTTTGCATGTTTAAAACAGCAATTTTATCGTGATTTCACAAAAATCCACCGTTTCGAACGTAAGAAACATGAATTTATCAGTTTAAATAGTTGAAAACAGCGTTTTTCTATGTTTTTGCAAGTTTAAAACAGCAATTTTATCGTAATTTTTCATAAATCGCCGTTTCGCACGGAAGAAACATGAATTTGTCAGTTTGAATAGTTCAAAGCAGCGTTTTTCTATGTTTTTGCAAGTTTAAAACAGCAATTTTATCGTCATTTCTCATAAATCGCCGTTTCGCACGGAAGAAACATGAATTTGTCAGTTTGAGTAGTTCAAAACAGCGTTTTTCTATGTTGTTGCAAGTTTAAAACAGCAATTTTATCGTTATTTCTCATAAATCGCCGTTTCGCACGGAAGAAACATGAATTTGTCAGTTTGAATAGTTGAAAGTTGCGTTTTTCAATGTTTCTGCAAGTTTAAAACAGCAATTTTATCGTGATTTCACAAAAATCCACCGTTTGGAACGTAAGAAACATGAATTTATCAGTTTGAATAGTTGAAAACAGCGTGTTTCTATGTTTTTGCAAGTTTAAAACAGCAATTTTATCGTCATTTCTCATAAATTGCAGTTTCGCACGAAAGAAACATGAATTTGTCAGTTTGAATAGTTCAAAACAGCGTTTTTCTATGTTTTTGCAAGTTTAAAACAGCAATTTTATCGTCATTTCTCATAAATCGCCGTTTCACACGAAAGAAACATGAATTTGTCAGTTTGAATAGTTCAAAACAGCGTTTTTCTATGTTTTTGCAAGTTTAAAACAGCAATTTTATAGTAATTTCTCATAAATCGCCGTTTCACACGAAAGAAACATGAATTTGTCCGTTTGAATAGTTCAAACAGCGTTTTTCTATGTTTTTGCAAGTTTAAAACAGCAATTTTATCGTCATTTCTCATAAATCGCCGTTTCACACGAAAGAAACATGAATTTGTCAGTTTGAATAGTTCAAAACACCGTTTTTCTATGTTTTTGCAAGTTTATAACAGCAATTTTATAGTAATTTCTCATAAATCGCCGTTTCGCACGGAAGAAACATGAATTTGTCAGTTTGAGTAGTTCAAAACAGCGTTTTTCTATGTTTTTGCAAGTTTAAAACAGCAATTTTATCGTAATTTCTCATAAATCGCCGTTTCGCATGGAAGAAACATGAATTTGTCAGTTTGAATAGTTGAAAACAGCGTTTTTCAATGTTTTTGCAAGTTTAAAACAGCAATTTTATCGTGATTTCACAAAAATCCACCGTTTCCAACGTAAGAAACATGAATTTATCAGTTTGAATAGTTCAAAACAGCGTTTTTCAATGTTTTTGCAAGTTTAAAACAGCAATTTTATCGTGATTTCACAAAAATCCACCGTTTCGAACGTAAGAAACATGAATTTATTAGTTTGAATAGTTGAAAACAGCGTTTTTCTATGTTTTTGCAAGTTTAAAACAGCAATTTTATCGTCATTTCTCATAAATCGCCGTTTCGCACGAAAGAAACATGAATTTGTCAGTTTGAATAGTTCAAAGCAGCGTTTTTCTATGTTTTTGCAAGTTTAAAACAGCAATTTTATCGTCATTTCTCATAAATCGCCGTTTCACACGAAAGAAACATGAATTTGTCCGTTTGAATAGTTCAAACAGCGTTTTTCTATGTTTTTGCAAGTTTAAAACAGCAATTTTATCGTCATTTCTCATAAATCGCCGTTTCACACGAAAGAAACATGAATTTGTCAGTTTGAATAGTTCAAAACACCGTTTTTCTATGTTTTTGCAAGTTTATAACAGCAATTTTATAGTAATTTCTCATAAATCGCCGTTTCGCACGAAAGAAACATGAATTTGTCAGTTTGAGTAGTTCAAAACAGCGTTTTTTCTATGTTTTTGCAAGTTTAAAACAGCAATTTTATCGTAATTTCTCATAAATCGCCGTTTCGCATGGAAGAAACATGAATTTGTCAGTTTGAATAGTTGAAAACAGCGTTTTTCAATGTTTTTGCAAGTTTAAAACAGCAATTTTATCGTGATTTCACAAAAATCCACCGTTTCCAACGTAAGAAACATGAATTTATCAGTTTGAATAGTTCAAAACAGCGTTTTTCAATGTTTTTGCAAGTTTAAAACAGCAATTTTATCGTGATTTCACAAAAATCCACCGTTTCGAACGTAAGAAACATGAATTTATCAGTTTGAATAGTTGAAAACAGCGTTTTTCTATGTTTTTGCAAGTTTAAAACAGCAATTTTATCGTCATTTCTCATAAATCGCCGTTTCGCACGAAAGAAACATGAATTTGTCAGTTTGAATAGTTCAAAGCAGCGTTTTTCTATGTTTTTGCAAGTTTAAAACAGCAATTTTATCGTCATTTCTCATAAATCGCCGTTTCACACGAAAGAAACATGAATTTGTCAGTTTGAATAGTTCAAAACAGCGTTTTTCTATGTTTTTGCAAGTTTATAACAGCAATTTTATAGTAATTTCTCATAAATCGCCGTTTCGCACGGAAGAAACATGAATTTGTCCGTTTGAATAGTTCAAACAGCGTTTTTCTATGTTTTTGCAAGTTTAAAACAGCAATTTTATCGTCATTTCTCATAAATCGCCGTTTCACACGAAAGAAACATGAATTTGTCAGTTTGAATAGTTCAAAACAGCGTTTTTCTATGTTTTTGCAAGTTTATAACAGCAATTTTATAGTAATTTCTCATAAATCGCCGTTTCGCACGGAAGAAACATGAATTTGTCAGTTTGAGTAGTTCAAAACAGCGTTTTTCTATGTTTTTGCAAGTTTAAAACAGCAATTTTATCGTCATTTCTCATAAATCGCCGTTTCACACGGAAGAAACATGAATTTGTCAGTTTTAATTGTTCAAACCAGCGTTTTTCTATGTTTTTGCAAGTTTATAACAGCAATTTTATAGTAATTTCTCATAAATCGCCGTTTCGCACGGAAGAAACATGAATTTGTCAGTTTGAGTAGTTCAAAACAGCGTTTTTCTATGTTTTTGCAAGTTTAAAACAGCAATTTTATCGTCATTTATCATAAATCGCCGTTTCGCACGAAAGAAACATGAATTTGTCAGTTTGAGTAGTTCAAAACAGCGTTTTTCTATGTTTTTGCAAGTTTAAAACAGCAATTTTATCGTCATTTCTCATAAATCGCCGTTTCACACGAAAGAAACATGAATTTGTCAGTTTGAATAGTTCAAAACAGCGTTTTTCTATGTTTTTGCAAGTTTATAACAGCAATTTTATAGTAATTTCTCATAAATCGCCGTTTCGCACGGAAGAAACATGAATTTGTCAGTTTGAGTAGTTCAGAACAGCGTTTTTCTATATTTTTGCAAGTTTAAAACAGCAATTTTATCGTCATTTTTCATAAATCGCCGTTTCACACGAAAGAAACATGAATTTGTCAGTTTGAATAGTTCAAAACAGCGTTTTTCTATGTTTTTGCAAGTTTATAACAGCAATTTTATAGTAATTTCTCATAAATCGCCGTTTCGCACGGAAGAAACATGAATTTGTCAGTTTGAGTAGTTCAAAACAGCGTTTTTCTATGTTTTTGCAAGTTTAAAACAGCAATTTTATCGTCATTTCTCATAAATCGCAGTTTCACACGAAAGAAACATGAATTTGTCAGTTTGAATAGTTCAAAACAGCGTTTTTCTATGTTTTTGCAAGTTTATAACAGCAATTTTATAGTAATTTCTCATAAATCGCCGTTTCGCACGGAAGAAACATGAATTTGTCAGTTTGAGTAGTTCAAAACAGCGTTTTTCTATGTTTTTGCAAGTTTAAAACAGCAATTTTATCGTCATTTCTCATAAATCGCTGTTTCACACGAAAGAAACATGAATTTGTCAGTTTGAATAGTTCAAAACAGCGTTTTTCTATGTTTTTGCAAGTTTATAACAGCAATTTTATAGTAATTTCTCATAAATCGCCGTTTCGCACGGAAGAAACATGAATTTGTCAGTTTGAGTAGTTCAAAACAGCGTTTTTCTATGTTTTTGCAAGTTTAAAACAGCAATTTTATCGTCATTTCTCATAAATCGCCGTTTCACACGAAAGAAACATGAATTTGTCAGTTTGAATTGTTCAAAACAGCGTTTTTCTATGTTTTTGCAAGTTTATAACAGCAATTTTATAGTAATTTCTCATAAATCGCCGTTTCGCACGGAAGAAACATGAATTTGTCAGTTTGAGTAGTTCAAAACAGCGTTTTTCTATGTTTTTGCAAGTTTAAAACAGCAATTTTATCGTCATTTATCATAAATCGCCGTTTCGCACGAAAGAAACATGAATTTGTCAGTTTGAGTAGTTCAAAACAGCGTTTTTCTATGTTTTTGCAAGTTTAAAACAGCAATTTTATCGTCATTTCTCATAAATCGCCGTTTCACACGAAAGAAACATGAATTTGTCTGTTTGAATAGTTCAAAACAGCGTTTTTCTATGTTTTTGCAAGTTTAAAACAGCAATTTTATCGTAATTTCTCATAAATCGCCGTTTCGCACGGAAGAAACATGAATTTGTCAGTTTGAATAGTTGAAAACAGCGTTTTTCAATGTTTTTGCAAGTTTAAAACAGCAATTCTATCGTGATTTCACAAAAATCCACCGTTTGGAACGTAAGAAACATGAATTTATCAGTTTGAATAGTTGAAAACAGCGTTTTTCTATGTTTTTGCAAGTTTAAAACAGCAATTTTATCGTCATTTCTCATAAATCGCCGTTTCGCACGGAAGAAACATGAATTTGTCAGTTTGAATAGTTGATAACAGCGTTTTTCAATGTTTTTGCAAGTTTAAAACAGCAATTTTATAGTAATTTCTCATAAATCGCCGTTTCGCACGGAAGAAACATGAATTTGTCAGTTTGAATAGTTGATAACAGCGTTTTTCAATGTTTTTGCAAGTTTAAAACAGCAATTTTATCGTGATTTCACAAAAAGCCACCGTTTCCAACGTAAGAAACATGAATTTATCAGTTTGAATAGTTCAAAACAGCGTTTTTCTATGTTTTTGCAAGTTTAAAACAGCAATTTTATCGTGATTTCACAAAAATCAACCGTTTCGAACGTAAGAAACATGAATTTATCAGTTTGAATAGTTCAAAACAGCGTTTTTTCTATGTTTTTGCAAGTTTAAAACAGCAATTTTATCGTCATTTCTCATAAATCGCCGTTTCACACGAAAGAAACACGAATTTGTCAGTTTGAATAGTTCAAAACAGCGTTTTTCTATGTTTTTGCAAGTTTAAAACAGCAATTTTATCGTAATTTCTCACAAAAATCCACCGTTTGGAACGTAAGAAACATGAATTTATCAGTTTGAATAGTTGAAAACAGCGTTTTTCTATGTTTTTGCAAGTTTAAAACAGCAATTTTATCGTCATTTCTCATAAATCGCCGTTTCGCACGGAAGAAACATGAATTTGTCAGTTTGAATAGTTGATAACAGCGTTTTTCAATGTTTTTGCAAGTTTAAAACAGCAATTTTATAGTAATTTCTCATAAATCGCCGTTTCGCACGGAAGAAACATGAATTTGTCAGTTTGAATAGTTGATAACAGCGTTTTTCAATGTTTTTGCAAGTTTAAAACAGCAATTTTATCGTGATTTCACAAAAAGCCACCGTTTGCAACGTAAGAAACATGAATTTATCAGTTTGAATAGTTCAAAACAGCGTTTTTCTATGTTTTTGCAAGTTTAAAACAGCAATTTTATCGTGATTTCACAAAAATCAACCGTTTCGAACGTAAGAAACATGAATTTATCAGTTTGAATAGTTCAAAACAGCGTTTTTCTATGTTTTTGCAAGTTTAAAACAGCAATTTTATCGTCATTTCTCATAAATCGCCGTTTCACACGAAAGAAACACGAATTTGTCAGTTTGAATAGTTCAAAACAGCGTTTTTCTATGTTTTTGCAAGTTTAAAACAGCAATTTTATCGTAATTTCTCATAAATCGCCGTTTCGCACGGAAGAAACATGAATTTGTCAGTTTGAATAGTTGAAAACAGCGTTTTTCAATGTTTTTGCAAGTTAAAAACAGCAATTCTATCGTGATTTCACAAAAATCCACCGTTTGGAACGTAAGAAACATGAATTTATCAGTTTGAATAGTTGAAAACAGCGTTTTTCTATGTTTTTGCAAGTTTAAAACAGCAATTTTATCGTCATTTCTCATAAATCGCCGTTTCGCACGGAAGAAACATGAATTTGTCAGTTTGAATAGTTGATAACAGCGTTTGTCAATGTTTTTGCAAGTTTAAAACAGCAATTTTATAGTAATTTCTCATAAATCGCCGTTTCGCACGGAAGAAACATGAATTTGTCAGTTTGAATAGTTCAAAACAGCGTTTTTCTATGTTTTTGCAAGTTTAAAACAGCAATTTTATCGTAATTTCTCATAAATCGCCGTTTCCCACGAAAGAAATATGAATTTGTCAGTTTGAATAGTTCAAAACAGCGTTTTTCTATGTTTTTGCAAGTTTAAAACAGCAATTTTATCGTAATTTCTCATAAATCGCCGTTTCGCACGGAAGAAACATGAATTTGTCAGTTTGAATAGTTGATAACAGCGTTTTTCAATGTTTTTGCAAGTTTAAAACAGCAATTTTATCGTGATTTCACAAAAATCCACCGTTTCCAACGTAAGAAACATGAATTTATCAGTTTGAGTAGTTCAAAACAGCGTTTTTCTATGTTTTTGCAAGTTTAAAACAGCAATTTTATCGTGATTTCACAAAAATCAACCGTTTCGAACGTAAGAAACATGAATTTATCAGTTTGAATAGTTCAAAACAGCGTTTTTCTATGTTTTTGCAAGTTTATAACAGCAATTTTATCGTCATTTCTCATAAATCGCCGTTTCACACGAAAGAAACATGAATTTGTCAGTTTGAATTGTCAAAACAGCGTTTTTCTATGTTTTTGCAAGTATAAAACAGCAATTTTATCGTCATTTCTCATAAATCACCGTTTCGCACAAAAGAAACATGAATTTGTCAGTTTGAATAGTTCAAAACAGCGTTTTTCTATGTTTTTGCAAGTTTAAAACAGCAATATTATCGTCATTTCTCATAAATCGCCGTTTCACACGAAAGAAACATGAATTTGTCCGTTTGAATAGTACAAAACAGCGTTTTTCTATGTTTTTGCAAGTTTAAAACAGCAATTTTATCGTAATTTTTCATAAATCGCCGTTTCGCACGGAAGAAACATGAATTTGTCAGTTTGAATAGTTGAAAACAGCGTTTTTCAATGTTTTTGCAAGTTTAAAACAGCAATTTTATCGTGATTTCACAAAAATCCACCGTTTTCAACGTAAGAAACATGAATTTATCAGTTTGAATAGTTCAAAACAGCGTTTTTCTATGTTTTTGCATGTTTAAAAACAGCAATTTTATCGTGATTTCACAAAAATCCACCGTTTCGAACGTAAGAAACATGAATTTATCAGTTTGAATAGTTGAAAACAGCGTTTTTCTATGTTTTTGCAAGTTTAAAACAGCAATTTTATCGTCATTTCTCATAAATCGCCGTTTCGCACGAAAGAAACATGAATTTGTCAGTTTGAAAAGTTCAAAGCAGCGTTTTTCTATGTTTTTGCAAGTTTAAAACAGCAATTTTATCGTCATTTCTCATAAATCGCCGTTTCACACGTAAGAAACATGAATTTGTCAGTTTGAATAGTTCAAAACAGCGTTTTTCTATGTTTTTGCAAGTTTAAAACAGCAATTTTATCGTCATTTCTCATAAATCGCCGTTTCACACGAAAGAAACATGAATTTGTCAGTTTGAATAGTTCAAAACAGCGTTTTTCTATGTTTTTGCAAGTTTATAACAGCAATTTTATAGTAATTTCTCATAAATCGCCGTTTCGCACGGAAGAAACATGAATTTGTCAGTTTGAGTAGTTCAAAACAGCGTTTTTCTATATTTTTGCAAGTTTAAAACAGCAATTTTATCGTCATTTCTCATAAATCGCTGTTTCACACGAAAGAAACATGAATTTGTCAGTTTGAATAGTTCAAAACAGCGTTTTTCTATGTTTTTGCAAGTTTATAACAGCAATTTTATAGTAATTTCTCATAAATCGCCGTTTCGCACGGAAGAAACATGAATTTGTCAGTTTGAGTAGTTCAAAACAGCGTTTTTCTATGTTTTTGCAAGTTTAAAACAGCAATTTTATCGTCATTTCTCATAAATCGCCGTTTCACACGAAAGAAACATGAATTTGTCAGTTTGAATAGTTCAAAACAGCGTTTTTCTATGTTTTTGCAAGTTTAAAACAGCAATTTTATCGTAATTTCTCATAAATCGCCGTTTCGCACGGAAGAAACATGAATTTGTAGTTTGAATAGTTGAAAACATGATTTTTCAATGTTTTTGCAAGTTTAAAACAGCAATTTTATCGTGATTTCACAAAAATCCACCGTTTGGAACGTAAGAAACATGAATTTATCAGTTTGAATAGTTGAAAACAGCGTTTTTCTATGTTTTTGCAAGTTTAAAACAGCAATTTTATCGTCATTTCTCATAAATCGCCGTTTCTCACGAAAGAAACATGAATTTGTCCAGTTTGAATAGTTCAAAACAGCGTTTTTCTATGTTTTTGCAAGTTTATAACAGCACTTTTATAGTAATTTCTCATAAATCGCCGTTTCGCACGGAAGAAACATGAATTTGTCAGTTTGAGTAGTTCAAAACAGCGTTTTTCTATGTTGTTGCAAGTTTAAAACAGCAATTTTATCGTCATTTCTCATAAATCGCCGTTTCACACGAAAGAAACATGAATTTGTCAGTTTGAATAGTTCAAAACAGCGTTTTTCTATGTTTTTGCAAGTTTAAAACCGCATTTTTATCGTAATTTCTCATAAATCGCCGTTTCGCACGGAAGAAACATGAATTTGTCAGTTTGAATAGTTGATAACAGCGTTTTTCAATGTTTTTGCAAGTTTAAAACAGCAATTTTATTGTGATTTCACAAAAATCCACCGTTTCCAACGTAAGAAACATGAATTTATCAGTTTGAATAGTTCAAAACAGCGTTTTTCTATGTTTTTGCAAGTTTAAAACAGCAATTTTATCGTGATTTCACAAAAATCCACAGTTTCGAACGTAAGAAACATGAATTTATCAGTTTGAATAGTTGAAAACAGCGTTTTTCTATGTTTTGCAAGTTTAAAACAGCAATTTTATCATCATTTCTCATAAATCGCCGTTTCGCACGAAAGAAACATGAATTTGTCAGTTTGAGTAGTTCAAAACAGCGTTTTTTCTATGTTTTTGCAAGTTTAAAACAGCAATTTTATCGTGATTTCACAAAAATCCACCGTTTCGAACGTAAGAAACATGAATTTATCAGTTTGAATAATTGAAAACAGCGTTTTTCTATGTTTTTGCAAGTTTAAAACAACAATTTTATCGTCATTTCTCATAAATCGCCGTTTCGCACGAAAGAAACAAGAATTTGTCAGTTTGAATAGTTCAAAACAGCGTTTTTCTATGTTTTTGCAAGTTTAAAACAGCAATTTTATCGTCATTTCTCATAAATCGCCGTTTCACACGAAAGAAACATGAATTTGTCAGTTTGAATAGTCAAAACAGCGTTTTTCTATGTTTTTGCAAGTATAAAACAGCAATTTTATCGTCATTTCTCATAAATCGCCGTTTCGCACGAAAGAAACATGAATTTGTCAGTTTGAATAGTTCAAAACAGCGTTTTTCTATGTTTTTGCAAGTTTAAAACAGCAATTTTATCGTCATTTCTCATAAATCGCCGTTTCACACGAAAGAAACATGAATTTGTCCGTTTGAATAGTTCAAAACAGCGTTTTTCTATGTTTTTGCAAGTTTAAAACAGCAATTTTATCGTAATTTCTCATAAATCGCCGTTTCGCACGGAAGAAACATGAATTTGTCAGTTTGAATAGTTGTAAACAGCGTTTTTCAATGTTTCTGCAAGTTTAAAACAGCAATTTTATCGTGATTTCACAAAAATCCACCGTTTGGAACGTAAGAAACATGAATTTATCAGTTTGAATAGTTGAAAACAGCGTTTTTTCTATGTTTTTGCAAGTTTAAAACAGCAATTTTATCGTCATTTCTCATAAATTGCAGTTTCGCACGAAAGAAACATGAATTTGTCAGTTCGAATAGTTCAAACAGCGTTTTTCTATGTTTTTGCAAGTTTAAAACAGCAATTTTATGGTCATTTCTCATAAATCGCCGTTTCACACGAAAGAAACATGAATTTGTCAGTTTGAATAGTTCAAAACAGCGTTTTTCTATGTTTTTGCAAGTTTAAAACAGCAATTTTATAGTAATTTCTCATAAATCGCCGTTTCACACGAAAGAAACATGAATTTGTCCGTTTGAATAGTTCAAACAGCGTTTTTCTATGTTTTTGCAAGTTTAAAACAGCAATTTTATCGTCATTTCTCATAAATCGCCGTTTCACACGAAAGAAACATGAATTTGTCAGTTTGAATAGTTCAAAACAGCGTTTTTCTATGTTTTTGCAAGTTTATAACAGCAATTTTATAGTAATTTCTCATAAATCGCCGTTTCGCACGGAAGAAACATGAATTTGTCAGTTTGAGTAGTTCAAAACAGCGTTTTTCTATGTTTTTGCAAGTTTAAAACAGCAATTTTATCGTAATTTCTCATAAATCGCCGTTTCGCATGGAAGAAACATGAATTTGTCAGTTTGAATAGTTGAAAACAGGGTTTTTAAATGTTTTTGCAAGTTTAAAACAGCAATTTTATCGTGATTTCACAAAAATCCACCGTTTCCAACGTAAGAAACATGAATTTATCAGTTTGAATAGTTCAAAACAGCGTTTTTCTATGTTTTCGCAAGTTTAAAACAGCAATTTTATCGTGATTTCACAAAAATCCACCGTTTCGAACGTAAGAAACATGAATTTATCAGTTTGAATAGTTGAAAACAGCGTTTTTCTATGTTTTTGCAAGTTTAAAACAGCAATTTTATCGTCATTTCTCATAAATCGCCGTTTCGCACGAAAGAAACATGAATTTGTCAGTTTGAATAGTTCAAAGCAGCGTTTTTCTATGTTTTTGCCAGTTTAAAACAGCAATTTTATCGTCATTTCTCATAAATCGCCGTTTCACACGTAAGAAACATGAATTTGTCAGTTTGAATAGTTCAAAACAGCGTTTTTCTATGTTTTTGCAAGTTTAAAACAGCAATTTTATCGTCATTTCTCATAAATCGCCGTTTCACACGAAAGAAACATGAATTTGTCAGTTTGAATAGTTCAAAACAGCGTTTTTCTATGTTTTTGCAAGTTTATAACAGCAATTTTATAGTAATTTCTCATAAATCGCCGTTTCGCACGGAAGAAACATGAATTTGTCAGTTTGAGTAGTTCAAAACAGCGTTTTTCTATGTTTTTGCAAGTTTAAAACAGCAATTTTATCGTCATTTCTCATAAATCGCCGTTTCACACGAAAGAAACATGAATTTGTCAGTTTGAATTGTTCAAAACAGCGTTTTTCTATGTTTTTGCAAGTTTATAACAGCAATTTTATAGTAATTTCTCATAAATCGCCGTTTCGCACGGAAGAAACATGAATTTGTCAGTTTGAGTAGTTCAAAACAGCGTTTTTCTAGGTTTTTGCAAGTTTAAAACAGCAATTTTATCGTCATTTATCATAAATCGCCGTTTCGCACGAAAGAAACATGAATTTGTCAGTTTGAGTAGTTCAAAACAGCGTTTTTCTATGTTTTTGCAAGTTTAAAACAGCAATTTTCTCGTCATTTCTCATAAATCGCCGTTTCACACGAAAGAAACATGAATTTGTCAGTTTGAATAGTTCAAAACAGCGTTTTTCTAGGTTTTTGCAAGTTTAAAACAGCAATTTTATCGTCATTTATCATAAATCGCCGTTTCGCACGAAAGAAACATGAATTTGTCAGTTTGAGTAGTTCAAAACAGCGTTTTTCTATGTTTTTGCAAGTTTAAAACAGCAATTTTATCGTCATTTCTCATAAATCGCCGTTTCACACGAAAGAAACATGAATTTGTCAGTTTGAATAGTTCAAAACAGCGTTTTTCTATGTTTTTGCAAGTTTAAAACTGCAATTTTATCGTCATTTCTCATAAATCGCCGTTTCACACGAAAGAAACATGAATTTGTCAGTTTGAATAGTTCAAAACAGCGTTTTTCTAGGTTTTTGCAAGTTTAAAACAGCAATTTTATCGTCATTTATCATAAATCGCCGTTTCGCACGAAAGAAACATGAATTTGTCAGTTTGAGTAGTTCAAAACAGCGTTTTTCTATGTTTTTGCAAGTTTAAAACAGCAATTTTATCGTCATTTCTCATAAATCGCCGTTTCACACGAAAGAAACATGAATTTGTCAGTTTGAATAGTTCAAAACAGCGTTTTTCTATGTTTTTGCAAGTTTAAAACAGCAATTTTATCGTAATTTCTCATAAATCGCCGTTTCGCACGGAAGAAACATGAATTTGTCAGTTTGAATAGTTGAAAACAGCGTTTTTCAATGATTTTGCAAGTTTAAAACAGCAATTTTATCGTGATTTCACAAAAATCCACCGTTTGGAACGTAAGAAACATGAATTTATCAGTTTGAATAGTTGAAAACAGCGTTTTTCTATGTTTTTGCAAGTTTAAACAGCAATTTTATCGTCATTTCTCATAAATCGCCGTTTCTCACGAAAGAAACATGAATTTGTCAGTTTGAATAGTTCAAAACAGCGTTTTTCTATGTTTTTGCAAGTTTAAAACAGCAATTTTATCGTCATTTCTCATAAATCGCCGTTTCACACGAAAGAAACATGAATTTGTCAGTTTGAATAGTTCAAAACAGCGTTTTTCTATGTTTTTGCAAGTTTAAAACAGCAATTTTATCGTAATTTCTCATAAATCGCCGTTTCGCACGAAAGAAACATGAATTTGTCAGTTTGAATAGTTGATAACAGCGTTTTTCAATGTTTTTGCAAGTTTAAAACAGCAATTTTATCGTGATTTCACAAAAATCCACCGTTTCCAACGTAAGAAACATGAATTTATCAGTTTGAATAGTTCAAAACAGCGTTTTTCTATGTTTTTGCAAGTTTAAAACAGCAATTTTATCGTGATTTCACAAAAATCCACCGTTTCGAATGTAAGAAACATGAATTTATCAGTTTGAATAGTTAAAAACAGCGTTTTTCTATGTTTTTGCAAGTTTATAACAGCAATTTTATCGTCATTTCTCATAAATCGCCGTTTCACACGAAAGAAACATGAATTTGTCAGTTTGAATAGTTCAAAACAGCGTTTTTCTATGTTTTTGCAAGTTTATAACAGCAATTTTATAGTAATTTCTCATAAATCGCCGTTTCGCACGGAAAAAAACATGAATTTGTCAGTTTGAATAGTTAAAAACAGCGTTTTTCTATGTTTTTGCAAGTTTAAAATAGCAATTTTATCGTCATTTCTCATAAATCGCCGTTTCACACGAAAGAAACAGCGTTTTTTATATTTTTGCAAGTTTAAAACAGCAATTTTATCGTCATTTCTCATAAATCGCTGTTTCACACGAAAGAAACATGAATTTGTCAGTTTGAATAGTTCAAAACAGCGTTTTTCTATGTTTTTGCAAGTTTATAACAGCAATTTTATAGTAATTTCTCATAAATCGCCGTTTCGCACGGAAGAAACATGAATTTGTCAGTTTGAGTAGTTCAAAACAGCGTTTTTCTATGTTTTTGCAAGTTTAAAACAGCAATTTTATCGTCATTTCTCATAAATCGCCGTTTCACACGAAAGAAACATGAATTTGTCAGTTTGAATTGTTCAAAACAGCGTTTTTCTATGTTTTTGCAAGTTTATAACAGCAATTTTATAGTAATTTCTCATAAATCGCCGTTTCGCACGGAAGAAACATGAATTTGTCAGTTTGAGTAGTTCAAAACAGCGTTTTTCTATGTTTTTGCAAGTTTAAAACAGCAATTTTATCGTCATTTCTCATAAATCGCCGTTTCACACGAAAGAAACATGAATTTGTCAGTTTGAATTGTTCAAAACAGCGTTTTTCTATGTTTTTGCAAGTTTATAACAGCAATTTTATAGTAATTTCTCATAAATCGCCGTTTCGCACGGAAGAAACATGAATTTGTCAGTTTGAGTAGTTCAAAACAGCGTTTTTCTATGTTTTTGCAAGTTTAAAACAGCAATTTTATCGTCATTTATCATAAATCGCCGTTTCGCACTAAAGAAACATGAATTTGTCAGTTTGAGTAGTTCAAAACAGCGTTTTTCTATGTTTTTGCAAGTTTAAAACAGCAATTTTATCGTCATTTCTCATAAATCGCCGTTTCACACGAAAGAAACATGAATTTGTCAGTTTGAATAGTTCAAAACAGCGTTTTTCTATGTTTTTGCAAGTTTAAAACAGCAATTTTATCGTAATTTCTCATAAATCGCCGTTTCGCACGGAAGAAACATGAATTTGTCAGTTTGAATAGTTGAAAACAGCGTTTTTCAATGTTTTTGCAAGTTTAAAACAGCAATTTTATCGTGATTTCACAAAAATCCACCGTTTGGAACGTAAGAAACATGAATTTATCAGTTTGAATAGTTCAAAACAGCGTTTTTCTATGTTTTTGCAAGTTTAAAACAGCAATTTTATCGTGATTTCACAAAAATCCACCGTTTCGAACGTAAGAAACATGAATTTATCAGTTTGAATATTTGAAAACAGCGTTTTTCTATGTTTTTGCAAGTTTAAAACAGCAATTTTATCATCATTTCTCATAAATCGCCGTTTCGCACGAAAGAAACATGAATTTGTCAGTTTGAGTAGTTCAAAACAGCGTTTTTCTATGTTTTTGCAAGTTTAAAACAGCAATTTTATCGTGATTTTACAAAAATCCACCGTTTCGAACGTAAGAAACATGAATTTGTCAGTTTGAATAGTCAAAACAGCGTTTTTCTATGTTTTTGCAAGTATAAAACAGCAATTTTATCGTCATTTCTCATAAATCGCCGTTTCGCACGAAAGAAACATGAATTTGTCAGTTTGAATAGTTCAAAACAGCGTTTTTCTATGTTTTTGCAAGTTTAAAACAGCAATTTTATCGTCATTTCTCATAAATCGCCGTTTCACACGAAAGAAACATGAATTTGTCCGTTTGAATAGTTCAAAACAGCGTTTTTCTATGTTTTTGCAAGTTTAAAACAGCAATTTTATCGTAATTTCTCATAAATCGCCGTTTCGCACGGAAGAAACATGAATTTGTCAGTTTGAATAGTTGAAAACAGCGTTTTTCAATGTTTCTGCAAGTTTAAAACAGCAATTTTATCGTGATTTCACAAAAATCCACCGTTTGGAACGTAAGAAACATGAATTTATCAGTTTGAATAGTTCAAAACAGCGTTTTTCTATGTTTTTGCAAGTTTAAAACAGCAATTTTATCGTGATTTCACAAAAATCCACCGTTTCGAACGTAAGAAACATGAATTTATCAGTTTGAATAGTTAAAAACAGCGTTTTTCTATGTTTTTGCAAGTTTATAACAGCAATTTTATCGTCATTTCTCATAAATCGCCGTTTCTCACGAAAGAAACATGAATTTGTCAGTTTGAATAGTTCAAAAACAGCGTTTTTCTATGTTTTTGCAAGTTTATAACAGCAATTTTATAGTAATTTCTCATAAATCGCCGTTTCGCACGGAAGAAACATGAATTTGTCAGTTTGAGTAGTTCAAAACAGCGTTTTTCTATGTTGTTGCAAGTTTAAAACAGCAATTTTATCGTCATTTCTCATAAATCGCCGTTTCACACGAAAGAAACATGAATTTGTCAGTTTGAATAGTTCAAAACAGCGTTTTTCTATGTTTTTGCAAGTTTAAAACAGCAATTTTATCGTAATTTCTCATAAATCGCCGTTTCGCACGGAAGAAACATGAATTTGTCAGTTTGAATAGTTGATAACAGCGTTTTTCTATGTTTTTGCAAGTTTATAACAGCAATTTTATAGTAATTTCTCATAAATCACCGTTTCGCACGGAAAAAAACATGAATTTGTCAGTTTGAATAGTTAAAAACAGCGTTTTTCTATGTTTTTGCAAGTTTAAAATAGCAATTTTATCGTCATTTCTCATAAATCGCCGTTTCACACGAAAGAAACAGCGTTTTTATATTTTTGCAAGTTTAAAACAGCAATTTTATCGTCATTTCTCATAAATCCCTGTTTCACACGAAAGAAACATGAATTTGTCAGTTTGAATAGTTCAAAACAGCGTTTTTCTATGTTTTTGCAAGTTTATAACAGCAATTTTATAGTAATTTCTCATAAATCGCCGTTTCGCACGGAAGAAACATGAATTTGTCAGTTTGAGTAGTTCAAAAACAGCGTTTTTCTATGTTTTTGCAAGTTTAAAACAGCAATTTTATCGTCATTTCTCATAAATCGCCGTTTCACACGAAAGAAACATGAATTTGTCAGTTTGAATTGTTCAAAACAGCGTTTTTCTATGTTTTTGCAAGTTTATAACAGCAATTTTATAGTAATTTCTCATAAATCGCCGTTTCGCACGGAAGAAACATGAATTTGTCAGTTTGAATAGTTCAAAACAGCGTTTTTCTATGTTTTTGCAAGTTTTAAAACAGCAATTTTATCGTCATTTATCATAAATCGCCGTTTCGCACTAAAGAAACATGAATTTGTCAGTTTGAGTAGTTCAAAACAGCGTTTTTCTATGTTTTTGCAAGTTTAAAACAGCAATTTTATCGTCATTTCTCATAAATCGCCGTTTCACACGAAAGAAACATGAATTTGTCAGTTTGAATAGTTCAAAACAGCGTTTTTCTATGTTTTTGCACGTTTAAAACAGCAATTTTATCGTAATTTCTCATAAATCGCCGTTTCGCACGGAAGAAACATGAATTTGTCAGTTTGAATAGTTGAAAACAGCGTTTTTCAATGTTTTTGCAAGTTTAAAACAGCAATTTTATCGTGATTTCACAAAAATCCACCGTTTGGAACGTAAGAAACATGAATTTATCAGTTTGAATAGTTGAAAACAGCGTTTTTCTATGTTTTTGCAAGTTTAAAACAGCAATTTTATCGTCATTTCTCATAAATCGCCGTTTCTCACGAAAGAAACATGAATTTGTCAGTTTGAATAGTTCAAAACAGCGTTTTTCTATGTTTTTGCAAGTTTATAATAGCAATTTTATAGTAATTTCTCATAAATCGCCGTTTCGCACGGAAGAAACATGAATTTGTCAGTTTGAATAGTTGATAACAGCGTTTTTCAATGTTTTTGCAAGTTTAAAACAGCAATTTTATCGTGATTTCACAAAAATTCACCGTTTCCAACGTAAGATACATGAATTTATCAGTTTGAATAGTTCAAAACAGCGTTTTTCTATGTTTTTGCAAGTTTAAAACAGCAATTTTATCGTGATTTCACAAAAATCCACCGTTTCGAACGTAAGAAACATGAATTTATCAGTTTGAATATTTGAAAACAGCGTTTTTCTATGTTTTTGCAAGTTTAAAACAGCAATTTTATCATCATTTCTCATAAATCGCCGTTTCGCACGAAAGAAACATGAATTTGTCAGTTTGAGTAGTTCAAAACAGCGTTTTTCTATGTTTTTGCAAGTTTAAAACAGCAATTTTATCGTGATTTTACAAAAATCCACCGTTTCGAACGTAAGAAACATGAATTTGTCAGTTTGAATAGTCAAAACAGCGTTTTTCTATGTTTTTGCAAGTATAAAACAGCAATTTTATCGTCATTTCTCATAAATGGCCGTTTCGCACGAAAGAAACATGAATTTGTCAGTTTGAATAGCTCAAAACAGCGTTTTTCTATGTTTTTGCAAGTTTAAAACAGCAATTTTATCGTCATTTCTCATAAATCGCCGTTTCACACGAAAGAAACATGAATTTGTCAGTTTGAGTAGTTCAAAACAGCGTTTTTCTATGTTTTTGCAAGTTTAAAACAGCAATTTTATCGTCATTTCTCATAAATCGCCGTTTCACACGAAAGAAACATGAATTTGTCAGTTTGAATTGTTCAAAACAGCGTTTTTCTATGTTTTTGCAAGTTTATAACAGCAATTTTATAGTAATTTCTCATAAATCGCCGTTTCGCACGGAAGAAACATGAATTTGTCAGTTTGAGTAGTTCAAAACAGCGTTTTTCTATGTTTCTGCAAGTTTAAAACAGCAATTTTATCGTAATTTCTCATAAATCGCCGTTTCGCACGGAAGAAACATGAATTTGTCAGTTTGAATAGTTGAAAACAGCGTTTTTCAATGTTTCTGCAAGTTTAAAAACAGCAATTTTATCGTGATTTCACAAAAATCCACCGTTTGGAACGTAAGAAACATGAATTTATCAGTTTGAATAGTTGAAAACAGCGTTTTTCTATGTTTTTGCAAGTTTAAAACAGCAATTTTATCGTCATTTCTCATAAATCGCAGTTTCGCACGAAAGAAACATGAATTTGTCAGTTTGAATAGTTCAAAACAGCGTTTTTCTATGTTTTTGCAAGTTTAAAACATCAATTTTATCGTCATTTCTCATAAATCGCCGTTTCGCACGAAAGAAACATGAATTTGTCAGTTTGAATAGTTCAAAACAGCGTTTTTCTATGTTTTTGCAAGTTTAAAACAGCAATTTTATAGTAATTTCTCATAAATCGCGGTTTCACACGAAAGAAACATGAATTTGTCCGTTTGAATAGTTCAAAACAGCGTTTTTCTATGTTTTTGCATGTTTAAAACAGCAATTTTATCGTCATTTCTCATAAATCGCCGTTTTCACACGAAAGAAACATGAATATGTCAGTTTGAATAGTTCAAAACAGCGTTTTTCTATGTTTTTGCAAGTTATAACAGCAATTTTATAGTAATTTCTCATAAATCGCCGTTTCGCACGGAAGAAACATGAATTTGTCAGTTTGAGTAGTTCGAAACAGCGTTTTTCTATGTTTTTGCAAGTTTAAAACAGCAATTTTATCGTAATTTCTCATAAATCGCCGTTTCGCATGGAAGAAACATGAATTTGTCAGTTTGAATAGTTGAAAACAGCGTTTTTCAATGTTTTTGCAAGTTTAAAACAGCAATTTTATCGTGATTTCACAAAAATCCACCGTTTCCAACGTAAGAAACATGAATTTATCAGTTTGAATAGTTCAAAACAGCGTTTTTCTATGTTTTTTGCAAGTTTAAAACAGCAATTTTATCGTGATTTCACAAAAATCCACCGTTTCGAACGTAAGAAACATGAATTTATCAGTTTGAATAGTTGAAAACAGCGTTTTTCTATGTTTTTGCAAGTTTAAAACAGCAATTTTATCGTCATTTCTCATAAATCGCCGTTTCGCACGAAAGAAACATGAATTTGTCAGTTTGAATAGTTCAAAGCAGCGTTTTTCTATGTTTTTGCAAGTTTAAAACAGCAATTTTATCGTCATTTCTCATAAATCGCCGTTTCACACGTAAGAAACATGAATTTGTCAGTTTGAATAGTTCAAAACAGCGTTTTTCTATGTTTTTGCAAGTTTAAAATAGCAATTTTATCGTCATTTCTCATAAATCGCCGTTTCACACGAAAGAAACATGAATTTGTCAGTTTGAATAGTTCAAAACAGCGTTTTTCTATGTTATTGCAAGTTTATAACAGCAATTTTGTAGTAATTTCTCATAAATCGCCGTTTCGCACGGAAGAAACATGAATTTGTCAGTTTGAGTAGTTCAAAACAGCGTTTTTCTATATTTTTGCAAGTTTAAAACAGCAATTTTATCGTCATTTCTCATAAATCACCGTTTCACACGAAAGAAACATGAATTTGTCAGTTTGAATAGTTCAAAACAGCGTTTTTCTATGTTTTTGCAAGTTTATAACAGCAATTTTATAGTAATTTCTCATAAATCGCCGTTTCGCACGGAAGAAACATGAATTTGTCAGTTTGAGTAGTTCAAAACAGCGTTTTTCTATGTTTTTGCAAGTTTAAAACAGCAATTTTATCGTTATTTCACAAAAATCCACCGAATCGAACGTAAGAAACATGAATTTATCAGTTTGAATAGTTGAAAACAGCGTTTTTCTATGTTTTTGCAAGTTTAAAACAGCAATTTTATCGTCATTTCTCATAAATCGCCGTTTCGCACGAAAGAAACAAGAATTTGTCAGTTTGAATAGTTCAAAACAGCGTTTTTCTATGTTTTTGCAAGTTTAAAACAGCAATTTTATCGTCATTTCTTATAAATCGCCGTTTCACACGAAAGAAACATGAATTTGTCAGTTTGAATAGTCAAAACAGCGTTTTTCTATGTTTTTGCAAGTATAAAATAGCAATTTTATCGTCATTTCTCATAAATCGCCGTTTCGCACGAAAGAAACATGAATTTGTCAGTTTGAATAGTTCAAAACAGCGTTTTTCTATGTTTTTGCAAGTTTAAAACAGCAATTTTATCGTCATTTCTCATAAATCGCCGTTTCACACGAAAGAAACATGAATTTGTCAGTTTGAATTGTTCAAAACAGCGTTTTTCTATGTTTTTGCAAGTTTATAACAGCAATTTTATAGTAATTTCTCATAAATCGCCGTTTCGCACGGAAGAAACATGAATTTGTCAGTTTGAGTAGTTCAAAACAGCGTTTTTCTATGTTTTTGCAAGTTTAAAACAGCAATTTTATCGTCATTTCTCATAAATCGCCGTTTCACACGAAAGAAACATGAATTTGTCAGTTTGAATTGTTCAAAACAGCGTTTTTCTATGTTTTTGCAAGTTTATAACAGCAATTTTATAGTAATTTCTCATAAATCGCCGTTTCGCACGGAAGAAACATGAATTTGTCAGTTTGAGTAGTTCAAAACAGCGTTTTTCTATGTTTTTGCAAGTTTAAAACAGCAATTTTATCGTCATTTATCATAAATCGCCGTTTCGCACTAAAGAAACATGAATTTGTCAGTTTGAGTAGTTCAAAACAGCGTTTTTCTATGTTTTTGCAAGTTTAAAACAGCAATTCTATCGTCATTTCTCATAAATCGCCGTTTCACACGAAAGAAACATGAATTTGTCAGTTTGAATAATTCAAAACAGCGTTTTTCTATGTTTTTGCAAGTTTAAAACAGCAATTTTATCGTAATTTCTCATAAATCGCCGTTTCGCACGGAAGAATCATGAATTTGTCAGTTTGAATAGTTGAAAACAGCGTTTTTCAATGTTTTTGCAAGTTTAAAAAAGCAATTTTATCGTGATTTCACAAAAATCCACCGTTTGGAACGTAAGAAACATGAATTTATCAGTTTGAATAGTTGAAAACAGCGTTTTTCTATGTTTTTGCAAGTTTAAAACAGCAATTTTATCGTCATTTCTCATAAATCGCCATTTCTCACGAAAGAAACATGAATTTGTCAGTTTGAATAGTTCAAAACAGCGTTTTTCTATGTTTTTGCAAGTTTATAACAGCAATTTTATAGTAATTTCTCATAAATCGCCGTTTCGCACGGAAGAAACATGAATTTGTCAGTTTGAATAGTTGATAACAGCGTTTTTCAATGTTTTTGCAAGTTTAAAACAGCAATTTTATCGTGATTTCACAAAAATTCACCGTTTCCAACGTAAGAAACATGAATTTATCAGTTTGAATAGTTCAAAACAGCGTTTTTCTATGTTTTTGCAAGTTTAAAACAGCAATTTTATCGTGATTTCACAAAAATCCACCGTTTCGAACGTAAGAAACAGAATTTATCAGTTTGAATATTTGAAAACAGCGTTTTTCTATGTTTTTGCAAGTTTAAAACAGCAATTTTATCATCATTTCTCATAAATCGCCGTTTCGCACGAAAGAAACATGAATTTGTCAGTTTGAGTAGTTCAAAACAGCGTTTTTCTATGTTTTTGCAAGTTTAAAACAGCAATTTTATCGTGATTTTACAAAAATCCACCGTTTCGAACGTAAGAAACATGAATTTGTCAGTTTGAATAGTCAAAACAGCGTTTTTCTATGTTTTTGCAAGTATAAAACAGCAATTTTATCGTCATTTCTCATAAATCGCCGTTTCGCACGAAAGAAACATGAATTTGTCAGTTTGAATAGTTCAAAACAGCGTTTTTCTATGTTTTTGCAAGTTTAAAACAGCAATTTCATCGTCATTTCTCATAAATCGCCGTTTCACACGAAAGAAGCATGAATTTGTCCGTTTGAATAGTTCAAAACAGCGTTTTTCTATGTTTTTGCAAGTTTAAAACAGCAATTTTATCGTAATTTCTCATAAATCGCAGTTTCGCACGGAAGAAACATGAATTTGTCAGTTTGAATAGTTGAAAACAGCGTTTTTCAATGTTTCTGCAAGTTTAAAACAGCAATTTTATCGTGATTTCACAAAAATTCACCGTTTGGAACGTAAGAAACATGAATTTATCAGTTTGAATAGTTGAAAACAGCGTTTTTCTATGTTTTTGCAAGTTTAAAACAGCAATTTTATCGTCATTTCTCATAAATCGCAGTTTCGCACGAAAGAAACATGAATTTGTCAGTTTGAATAGTTCAAAACAGCGTTTTTCTATGTTTTTGCAAGTTTAAAACATCAATTTTATCGTCATTTCTCATAAATCGCCGTTTCGCACGAAAGAAACATGAATTTGTCAGTTTGAATAGTTCAAAACAGCGTTTTTCTATGTTTTTGCAAGTTTAAAACAGCAATTTTATAGTAATTTCTCATAAATCGCGGTTTCACACGAAAGAAACATGAATTTGTCCGTTTGAATAGTTCAAAACAGCGTTTTTCTATGTTTTTGCATGTTTAAAACAGCAATTTTATCGTCATTTCTCATAAATCGCCGTTTCACACGAAAGAAACATGAATTTGTCAGTTTGAATAGTTCAAAACAGCGTTTTTCTATGTTTTTGCAAGTTTATAACAGCAATTTTATAGTAATTTCTCATAAATCGCCGTTTCGCACGGAAGAAACATGAATTTGTCAGTTTTAGTAGTTCGAAACAGCGTTTTTTCTATGTTTTTGCAAGTTTAAAACAGCAATTTTATCGTAATTTCTCATAAATCGCCGTTTCGCATGGAAGAAACATGAATTTGTCAGTTTGAATAGTTCAAAACAGCGTTTTTCTATGTTTTTGCAAGTTTAAAACAGCAATTTTATCGTGATTTCACAAAAATCCACCGTTTCGAACGTAAGAAACATGAATTTATCAGTTTTGAATAGTTGAAAACAGCGTTTTTCTATGTTTTTGCAAGTTTAAAACAGCAATTTTATCGTCATTTCTCATAAATCGCAGTTTCGCACGAAAGAAACATGAATTTGTCAGTTTGAATAGTTCAAAACAGCGTTTTTCTATGTTTTTGCAAGTTTAAAACATCAATTTTATCGTCATTTCTCATAAATCGCCGTTTCGCACGAAAGAAACATGAATTTGTCAGTTTGAATAGTTCAAAACAGCGTTTTTCTATGTTTTTGCAAGTATAAAACAGCAATTTAATCGTCATTTCTCATAAATGGCCGTTTCGCACGAAAGAAACATGAATTTGTCAGTTTGAATAGCTCAAAACAGCGTTTTTCTATGTTTTTGCAAGTTTAAAACAGCAATTTTATCGTCATTTCTCATAAATCGCCGTTTCACCACGAAAGAAACATGAATTTGTCAGTTTGAGTAGTTCAAAACAGCGTTTTTCTATGTTTTTGCAAGTTTAAAACAGCAATTTTATCGTCATTTCTCATAAATCGCCGTTTCACACGAAAGAAACATGAATTTGTCAGTTTGAATTGTTCAAAACAGCGTTTTTCTATGTTTTTGGCAAGTTTATAACAGCAATTTTATAGTAATTTCTCATAAATCGCCGTTTCGCACGGAAGAAACATGAATTTGTCAGTTTGAGTAGTTCAAAACAGCGTTTTTCTATGTTTCTGCAAGTTTAAAACAGCAATTTTATCGTAATTTCTCATAAATCGCCGTTTCGCACGGAAGAAACATGAATTTGTCAGTTTGAATAGTTGAAAACAGCGTTTTTCAATGTTTCTGCAAGTTTAAAACAGCAATTTTATCGTGATTTCACAAAAATCCACCGTTTGGAACGTAAGAAACATGAATTTATCAGTTTGAATAGTTGAAAACAGCGTTTTTCTATGTTTTTGCAAGTTTAAAACAGCAATTTTATCGTCATTTCTCATAAATCGCAGTTTCGCACGAAAGAAACATGAATTTGTCAGTTTGAATAGTTCAAAACAGCGTTTTTCTATGTTTTTGCAAGTTTAAAACATCAATTTTATCGTCATTTCTCATAAATCGCCGTTTCGCACGAAAGAAACATGAATTTGTCAGTTTGAATAGTTCAAAACAGCGTTTTTCTATGTTTTTGCAAGTTTAAAACAGCAATTTTATAGTAATTTCTCATAAATCGCGGTTTCACACGAAAGAAACATGAATTTGTCCGTTTGAATAGTTCAAAACAGCGTTTTTCTATGTTTTTGCATGTTTAAAACAGCAATTTTATCGTCATTTCTCATAAATCGCCGTTTCACACGAAAGAAACATGAATATGTCAGTTTGAATAGTTCAAAACAGCGTTTTCTATGTTTTTGCAAGTTTATAACAGCAATTTTATAGTAATTTCTCATAAATCGCCGTTTCGCACGGAAGAAACATGAATTTGTCAGTTTGAGTAGTTCGAAACAGCGTTTTTCTATGTTTTTGCAAGTTTAAAACAGCAATTTTATCGTAATTTCTCATAAATCGCCGTTTCGGCATGGAAGAAACATGAATTTGTCAGTTTGAATAGTTGAAAACAGCGTTTTTCAATGTTTTTGCAAGTTTAAAACAGCAATTTTATCGTGATTTCACAAAAATCCACCGTTTCCAACGTAAGAAACATGAATTTATCAGTTTGAATAGTTCAAAACAGCGTTTTTCTATGTTTTTGCAAGTTTAAAACAGCAATTTTATCGTGATTTCACAAAAATCCACCGTTTCGAACGTAAGAAACATGAATTTATCAGTTTGAATAGTTGAAAACAGCGTTTTTCTATGTTTTTGCAAGTTTAAAACAGCAATTTTATCGTCATTTCTCATAAATCGCCGTTTCGCACGAAAGAAACATGAATTTGTCAGTTTGAATAGTTCAAAGCAGCGTTTTTCTATGTTTTTGCAAGTTTAAAACAGCAATTTTATCGTCATTTCTCATAAATCGCCGTTTCACACGTAAGAAACATGAATTTGTCAGTTTGAATAGTTCAAAACAGCGTTTTTCTATGTTTTTGCAAGTTTAAAATAGCAATTTTATCGTCATTTCTCATAAATCGCCGTTTCACACGAAAGAAACATGAATTTGTCAGTTTGAATAGTTCAAAACAGCGTTTTTCTATGTTATTGCAAGTTTATAACAGCAATTTTGTAGTAATTTCTCATAAATCGCCGTTTCGCACGGAAGAAACATGAATTTGTCAGTTTGAGTAGTTCAAAACAGCGTTTTTCTATATTTTTGCAAGTTTAAAACAGCAATTTTATCGTCATTTCTCATAAATCACCGTTTCACACGAAAGAAACATGAATTTGTCAGTTTGAATAGTTCAAAACAGCGTTTTTCTATGTTTTTGCAAGTTTATAACAGCAATTTTATAGTAATTTCTCATAAATCGCCGTTTCGCACGGAAGAAACATGAATTTGTCAGTTTGAGTAGTTCAAAACAGCGTTTTTCTATGTTTTTGCAAGTTTAAAACAGCAATTTTATCGTTATTTCACAAAAATCCACCGAATCGAACGTAAGAAACATGAATTTATCAGTTTGAATAGTTGAAAACAGCGTTTTTCTATGTTTTTGCAAGTTTAAAACAGCAATTTTATCGTCATTTCTCATAAATCGCCGTTTCGCACGAAAGAAACAAGAATTTGTCAGTTTGAATAGTTCAAAACAGCGTTTTTCTATGTTTTTGCAAGTTTAAAACAGCAATTTTATCGTCATTTCTTATAAATCGCCGTTTCACACGAAAGAAACATGAATTTGTCAGTTTGAATAGTCAAAACAGCGTTTTTCTATGTTTTTGCAAGTATAAAATAGCAATTTTATCGTCATTTCTCATAAATCGCCGTTTCGCACGAAAGAAACATGAATTTGTCAGTTTGAATAGTTCAAAACAGCGTTTTTCTATGTTTTTGCAAGTTTAAAACAGCAATTTTATCGTCATTTCTCATAAATCGCCGTTTCACACGAAAGAAACATGAATTTGTCAGTTTGAATTGTTCAAAACAGCGTTTTTCTATGTTTTTGCAAGTTTATAACAGCAATTTTATAGTAATTTCTCATAAATCGCCGTTTCGCACGGAAGAAACATGAATTTGTCAGTTTGAGTAGTTCAAAACAGCGTTTTTCTATGTTTTTGCAAGTTTAAAACAGCAATTTTATCGTCATTTCTCATAAATCGCCGTTTCACACGAAAGAAACATGAATTTGTCAGTTTGAATTGTTCAAAACAGCGTTTTTTCTATGTTTTTGCAAGTTTATAACAGCAATTTTATAGTAATTTCTCATAAATCGCCGTTTCGCACGGAAGAAACATGAATTTGTCAGTTTGAGTAGTTCAAAACAGCGTTTTTCTATGTTTTTGCAAGTTTAAAACAGCAATTTTATCGTCATTTATCATAAATCGCCGTTTCGCACTAAAGAAACATGAATTTGTCAGTTTGAGTAGTTCAAAACAGCGTTTTTCTATGTTTTTGCAAGTTTAAAACAGCAATTCTATCGTCATTTCTCATAAATCGCCGTTTCACACGAAAGAAACATGAATTTGTCAGTTTGAATAATTCAAAACAGCGTTTTTCTATGTTTTTGCAAGTTTAAAACAGCAATTTTATCGTAATTTCTCATAAATCGCCGTTTCGCACGGAAGAATCATGAATTTGTCAGTTTGAATAGTTGAAAACAGCGTTTTTCAATGTTTTTGCAAGTTTAAAAAAGCAATTTTATCGTGATTTCACAAAAATCCACCGTTTGGAACGTAAGAAACATGAATTTATCAGTTTGAATAGTTGAAAACAGCGTTTTTCTATGTTTTTGCAAGTTTAAAACAGCAATTTTATCGTCATTTCTCATAAATCGCCATTTCTCACGAAAGAAACATGAATTTGTCAGTTTGAATAGTTCAAAACAGCGTTTTTCTATGTTTTTGCAAGTTTATAACAGCAATTTTATAGTAATTTCTCATAAATCGCCGTTTCGCACGGAAGAAACATGAATTTGTCAGTTTGAATAGTTGATAACAGCGTTTTTCAATGTTTTTGCAAGTTTAAAACAGCAATTTTATCGTGATTTCACAAAAATTCACCGTTTCCAACGTAAGAAACATGAATTTATCAGTTTGAATAGTTCAAAACAGCGTTTTTCTATGTTTTTGCAAGTTTAAAACAGCAATTTTATCGTGATTTCACAAAAATCCACCGTTTCGAACGTAAGAAACATGAATTTATCAGTTTGAATATTTGAAAACAGCGTTTTTCTATGTTTTTGCAAGTTTAAAACAGCAATTTTATCATCATTTCTCATAAATCGCCGTTTCGCACGAAAGAAACATGAATTTGTCAGTTGAGTAGTTCAAAACAGCGTTTTTCTATGTTTTTGCAAGTTTAAAACAGCAATTTTATCGTGATTTTACAAAAATCCACCGTTTCGAACGTAAGAAACATGAATTTGTCAGTTTGAATAGTCAAAACAGCGTTTTTCTATGTTTTTGCAAGTATAAAACAGCAATTTTATCGTCATTTCTCATAAATCGCCGTTTCGCACGAAAGAAACATGAATTTGTCAGTTTGAATAGTTCAAAACAGCGTTTTTCTATGTTTTTGCAAGTTTAAAACAGCAATTTCATCGTCATTTCTCATAAATCGCCGTTTCACACGAAAGAAACATGAATTTGTCCGTTTGAATAGTTCAAAACAGCGTTTTTCTATGTTTTTGCAAGTTTAAAACAGCAATTTTATCGTAATTTCTCATAAATCGCAGTTTCGCACGGAAGAAACATGAATTTGTCAGTTTGAATAGTTGAAAACAGCGTTTTTCAATGTTTCTGCAAGTTTAAAACAGCAATTTTATCGTGATTTCACAAAAATTCACCGTTTGGAACGTAAGAAACATGAATTTATCAGTTTGAATAGTTGAAAACAGCGTTTTTCTATGTTTTTGCAAGTTTAAAACAGCAATTTTATCGTCATTTCTCATAAATCGCAGTTTCGCACGAAAGAAACATGAATTTGTCAGTTTGAATAGTTCAAAACAGCGTTTTTCTATGTTTTTGCAAGTTTAAAACATCAATTTTATCGTCATTTCTCATAAATCGCCGTTTCGCACGAAAGAAACATGAATTTGTCAGTTTGAATAGTTCAAAACAGCGTTTTTCTATGTTTTTGCAAGTTTAAAACAGCAATTTTATAGTAATTTCTCATAAATCGCGGTTTCACACGAAAGAAACATGAATTTGTCCGTTTGAATAGTTCAAAACAGCGTTTTTCTATGTTTTTGCATGTTTAAAACAGCAATTTTATCGTCATTTCTCATAAATCGCCGTTTCACACGAAAGAAACATGAATTTGTCAGTTTGAATAGTTCAAAACAGCGTTTTTCTATGTTTTTGCAAGTTTATAACAGCAATTTTATAGTAATTTCTCATAAATCGCCGTTTCGCACGGAAGAAACATGAATTTGTCAGTTTTTTAGT
>CAWWDY010001004.1:0-25038 GCA_963942605.1 Poecilus cupreus
CGTGAAGTTTTGGTATAGATTCAATTTTATGAGAAGAGAAACGATCGCGATGATAAGCTAATTCAGGCTCTAACGTTCTAGGATTAATAAAGGGAGGATTCCGGAACTTGGAAATGCGGTATTCGGTATTTTCAATGACTTTACTGATGGAAATCAGTTGAGGAATGTTTTGCGACTGATTTACGGCTAGTTCTTTTTGGAGGCGAGGTTGTAGGTTTCGCATAATAAGGTTGAGACGGGTAGGTTCGTCAGGTGGGTTACTAAGCCGGTTAAAAAGGTTTTGGATTACAGCAACGTACATTTCAATACCTTCATCGGGTCCTTGAGTGCGATTTCGGATTTCATCCCATAATTCAAAATCATAATCACTAGGTAAAAATGCTGAGCGCAAACGAGACTCTAAATCGTGCCAAGAAGTTAATTGATCACGAACAGAACGATACCAAATTAAAGCAGGGCCCGTAAATAATTCATTGGCTTGCTGAAAAAGTTGCTGAGGGTGAATAGCTCGAGAGGAGGCTATTTCGCGAATTCTCTCTAGAAAAGAATTGACACTACCGCGGCCATCAAATGTTACATTCCATTTATGCAATGGTATAAAACCAGAAGTTGATCCAGCAAGAGGCGAAGGAGGAAACAAAACAGTTGGTCTAGGCATCGCGGGTTAACGAGGTATGGAGTGAAAACTTCCATGGGTAGGAGTAAGATTACAATGCGCGGGTTCCGAAGCTTTTGCCGGGGGTTCGTCAAAGAATGAAATGAGATTATCCGAAGGTTTGCGAGATTCAAAATCAACGCGTAGCACGGCTAATTCGGTGATTAAAGGCAAACAAGGGTAAAACAGATTTAATCGAATAAGTCGACGATAAAGGTAATTCAATCGGTTTTGAAAATATTTACTATTTAAAGAAGAAGAGCTAGTAGAATTAATCAACTTACTGCGCAAATTTTGTAGCTTTTGTCTGCAATTTTCATAATCCTGACAAGGGTTGGTGAGGTGGAAGTCGGGTTTCACAGCATTATCTTTCTCCAACATTAATACTCCATGCAACAGCTTTCCAGCGTCTCCATCAGCAGGAATACCACGAACTTCTAGCTCGTATTCGATCTCATCCATCAATAGATCGCTTACCAAATTTGGATCCATATTTCCTCGGAATACAAATATTAATTAATAAAAGAAGTGATTGTGAGAGATGTGAGTTAGTAATAAGTTCACTAATACAGTTAGCATAGAAGAGATAGAAAGAAGGAACGATTTCTAATAGAACAATTAAGTGTGGCGTTTTCAGGTTTTGGTAGATGGAATGCCAAATCAGGAAAGGAGTGCAAGTTATTTGTTATGGCTGGCCCCACGTTGCGGTGCCAATTTATTTGTGTTACACTTTACCTGGGTAGAAGCGCACAAACAAATCCTCGGCTAGCGATGGACAATGCGGTTGAAGTGTTGGTGGGTCCGGTTCTATTAGAGAAGGAAGAAAGGAAGGAAGAGAGAAAATGGGCGCCACCAAATTGAAAACATATACGACATACAAATATAAATTTGGTATATATTTTAGGCGAAAGTTTAGACAGGTTGTACAAATAATACAAATTGAAGTAAACCAAATCTGACTTGAACTTACTCTAGTTTGGCCGAAGCAACTAAGGTGTGGAATGTTTACAATATGATTTCCGACGCTGATAGCTAGCTGAGTTCTTCTGCGAGGAACGTCAGGGTTAGCGGAGCGGTCTAACAAAGCCGGCGGCGTTGCGATGTCGGAGAACTGACCTCGTGTCCCTGGAAGGATGGTGCGTTGATGTGCCCAGGTAAAAGATGGCCTATTGAACCAATTCGCAGTACTTCTTGGGCTGTACGACTTCAGAGAACGGGCCAGGACGACTATAGCTGTAGCCGCTCTTGTGGCTGAGTTAAGTGGTTCAGGTGTCCGCAGTGTCAGACCAAGCTCTACGCTGCCCTGTACGCTCTCGCCTAGAGTCCCTGCGTCGGCGTAACAGCTAGAGAACAAAAAAAAACAAGCGACAGAAAACCAAACCACCAAAATAATATAAAAATATAAGAGTAGTTACAAGCAGATGGCAAATTACAAAAATCGTTACAATATTTTACTAATATCAAAAAGTTATACAAATCAAACTGAATTTACGCTGAGCGATAGGATAGGAAAGGAAAGAAAAGAAGTTAGTAAAAGTGATGCGATGGATGATGTTAGAAAAGTGCGCTGACGAACTATGATGTACAAAAAATAATCGAAAGATTATTTACTTTAACAAGTCAGTAAAATCTGAAACTGAATGCGTCAACCCTACGTAAAGTTACTCAAATAACCAAACTCTCAAGACGTAGGCTGAACAACAACTTAAAAATAATATCACAAAGTTCAAGATGAACTACAAAAAAATTATCAGTTTCAGAAATACGAAATGGCTACAAGGAGCAAATATTAACTTGAATAAAGCTGAAGGTACTGGTTCAGGAGATCGTCGCGTCTGCACAGGCACTCTCACAGTCTCTCACTATCAAACGGGGTGAGAAGGGAAAGGGGAATAGGAAACTCGAGTTATTTAAATATTATGATTATGCAGAATTACTAGCAAGTGATAAATTTCAAAAAATTGTATGTCAACAACAAAAATTGGATACAAACGCACTGCGGCGTGTTCCACAAATCCTTAACCTAAGTTTATGCAGAGTTACGTATAAAATGCGAAATTTCAAAAAATTGATCGTGGAGTGGCCTCAGCTCACAACCACTTAGGGGTACCAAAAAAAAAAGGGTAGGCTCGAATTATAAATAACCGCTCTAGGGTGAGACTAGAAAGTCAACACCCAAGAGAATCAACAAAAAGGTGCTGCTTGTGAAGTAGACCATTGAACGAAATATCAAATAATAAGATCGAAATAAACAACAAAGTAGTTTCGTTTACTTACGTGAGGTTGAGAGGTGAAAAAATAAGCAAAACCAAAAATGGAAACACGTGTTAAGCATAAATCGCAAAAACACCAACCTCTCCGTAACGTGGCTACGACACAAGAGAGCGAGTTGACCGGCGGATGTCGGCACGCGTCAGGTTTCGCGTGGTCAAAAGAGCAACTAAAAAAAACAGGGCTTGCCAAAATGTCTTGTTGCAGGGCTTCACTAAAATTAAGACTGCAACACTTTTTTTTATTTTTTTTTTTTTTTTTTTTTTTTTTTTTGTATGAAAATTATTTATTCCTTAACATAAATACGTTTTTTAACGTTACAAAATAATGTAGTTAACTTGAAACGTAAAATAATAATATAAACCCATGTTTAATAAAATACATGGTACAAATTATCACAACTTTAATTATGTTATTTGGACATTTTGTCAAAACATCAAATACTATGCATTCTCATCATTTAAGTATGATGTTGCAATTCGCTCCAGATCATCTAAACTTAAACTTGCAACTTTTTGTTCAAAATCCTTCATAAATTCATCGCATATTTTCTTTGACTGTGCTTCTGTATAATATTTTTGTAGAAATCGTGTCATAACAACATTTAGTGCCTCTGGCTTCTTAACAACTAAATTTAATTTTGTACCATCTTTTATCGTTGGATAGAAACTAATCGGTTTCTCGTCAACTAGCGTTTTTCCAACTAATAATAATGTTTGTTGTGTTACAGGAATCTTTAACTCATCTTGAATATGTTTTTTTAAGTCTAAAATTGTCGAGTTTTCTGGAATGTCAACTACACAACCATCTCCCTGTACTATTTTAATAAGAATCTTCATTTTTATTGAAATATATAAGTAACGTCCACAAAATGTCTTAATTTTTTGGAACTTAGGTTAAGATTATAGTGACTTTCTTTCCTAACTTTTTTGTAGAGCGTACTAACCGCGTCATTAAAACCGCGATTCGTTCTTATTTAGGACATAATCAACGTGTTTGGGATCAAAATTTGCAAAAAATAGCTCAGGCTATTCGTACTTCTGTCCACGAAGTTACTGGTTTTTCCCCAGCTTATTTAAACTTTGGTCGGCATGTTCCCTTGTCCGGTGAATTTTATGGTTCAGCTCCCGATTTAATTTGTTCTGATTCTCGTGCCACTTACGCTCACCAACTGTCAGACTTGCACGATGTTTTCACTAAAGTGGAAAATAAATTAAAGAAATCTCATGACCGTGCCGCAAAACAATATAATCTTCGCCGACGTCCTCTTGAGTTTCACGTCGATGACACCGTTTGGAAGAAAAATTATGTTCTTTCCAATGCCGCTAATTTCTTCTCCTCTAGTTTAGCCCCTAAATACATCCCTTGCAAAGTTATTCGCAAGCTTTCTAAGCTAGTTTATCAATTAGAAGATTCCGATGGAAAAAATTTGGGCAATTGGCATATCAAAGACCTTAAACCATCACCCCCTGGTGATTCCGATGAAGATGATGTCCACCCCTAAGAAATTTTATTTAGCCAATAAAATTTCTTTGCGTCGGAAGGAGGTAGTGTTGCAGTCTTAATTTTAGTGAAGCCCTGCAACAAGACATTTTGGCAAGCCCTGTTTTTTTTAGTTGCTCTTTTGACCACGCGAAACCTGACGCGTGCCGACATCCGCCGGTCAACTCGCTCTCTTGTGTCGTAGCCACGTTACGGAGAGGTTGGTGTTTTTGCGATTTATGCTTAACACGTGTTTCCATTTTTGGTTTTGCTTATTTTTTCACCTCTCAACCTCACGTAAGTAAACGAAACTACTTTGTTGTTTATTTCGATCTTATTATTTGATATTTCGTTCAATGGTCTACTTCACAAGCAGCACCTTTTTGTTGATTCTCTTGGGTGTTGACTTTCTAGTCTCACCCTAGAGCGGTTATTTATAATTCGAGCCTACCCTTTTTTTTTTGGTACCCCTAAGTGGTTGTGAGCTGAGGCCACTCCACGATCAATTTTTTGAAATTTCGCATTTTATACGTAACTCTGCATAAACTTAGGTTAAGGATTTGTGGAACACGCCGCAGTGCGTTTGTATCCAATTTTTGTTGTTGACATACAATTTTTTGAAATTTATCACTTGCTAGTAATTCTGCATAATCATAATATTTAAATAACTCGAGTTTCCTATTCCCCTTTCCCTTCTCACCCCGTTTGATAGTGAGAGACTGTGAGAGTGCCTGTGCAGACGCGACGATCTCCTGAACCAGTACCTTCAGCTTTATTCAAGTTAATATTTGCTCCTTGTAGCCATTTCGTATTTCTGAAACTGATAATTTTTTTGTAGTTCATCTTGAACTTTGTGATATTATTTTTAAGTTGTTGTTCAGCCTACGTCTTGAGAGTTTGGTTATTTGAGTAACTTTACGTAGGGTTGACGCATTCAGTTTCAGATTTTACTGACTTGTTAAAGTAAATAATCTTTCGATTATTTTTTGTACATCATAGTTCGTCAGCGCACTTTTCTAACATCATCCATCGCATCACTTTTACTAACTTCTTTTCTTTCCTTTCCTATCCTATCGCTCAGCGTAAATTCAGTTTGATTTGTATAACTTTTTGATATTAGTAAAATATTGTAACGATTTTTGTAATTTGCCATCTGCTTGTAACTACTCTTATATTTTTATATTATTTTGGTGGTTTGGTTTTCTGTCGCTTGTTTTTTTTTGTTCTCTAGCTGTTACGCCGACGCAGGGACTCTAGGCGAGAGCGTACAGGGCAGCGTAGAGCTTGGTCTGACACTGCGGACACCTGAACCACTTAACTCAGCCACAAGAGCGGCTACAGCTATAGTCGTCCTGGCCCGTTCTCTGAAGTCGTACAGCCCAAGAAGTACTGCGAATTGGTTCAATAGGCCATCTTTTACCTGGGCACATCAACGCACCATCCTTCCAGGGACACGAGGTCAGTTCTCCGACATCGCAACGCCGCCGGCTTTGTTAGACCGCTCCGCTAACCCTGACGTTCCTCGCAGAAGAACTCAGCTAGCTATCAGCGTCGGAAATCATATTGTAAACATTCCACACCTTAGTTGCTTCGGCCAAACTAGAGTAAGTTCAAGTCAGATTTGGTTTACTTCAATTTGTATTATTTGTACAACCTGTCTAAACTTTCGCCTAAAATATATACCAAATTTATATTTGTATGTCGTATATGTTTTCAATTTGGTGGCGCCCATTTTCTCTCTTCCTTCCTTTCTTCCTTCTCTAATAGAACCGGACCCACCAACACTTCAACCGCATTGTCCATCGCTAGCCGAGGATTTGTTTGTGCGCTTCTACCCAGGTAAAGTGTAACAAAATTCATGTTTCTTTCGTGCGAAATGGCGATTTATGAGAAATGACGATAAAATTGCTTTTTTAAACTTGCAAAAACATAGAAAAACGCTGTTTTCAACTATTCAAACTGATTAATTCATGTTTCTTACGTTCCAAACGGTGGATTTTTGTGAAATCACGATAAAATTGCTGTTTTAAACTTGCATAAACATTGAAAAACGCTGTTTTTAACTATTCAAACTGACAAATTCATGTTTCTTCCGTGCGAAACGGCGATTTATGAGAAATGACGATAAAATTGCTGTTTTAAACTTGCAAAAACATAGAAAAACGGTGTTTTGAACTATTTAAACTGACAAATTCATGTTTCTTTCGTGCGAAACGGTGATTTATGAGAAATGACGATAAAATTGCTGTTTTAAACTTGCAAAAACATAGAAAAACGCTGTTTTCAACTATTCAAACTGATTAATTCATGTTTCTTCCGTGCGAAACGGCGATTTATGAGAAATGACGATAAAATTGCTGTTTTAAACTTGCAAAAACATAGAAAAACGCTGTTTTGAACTATTCATACTGACAAATTCATGTTTCTTTCGTGCGAAACTGCGATTTATGAGAAATGACGATAAAATTGCTGTTTTAAACTTGCAAAAACATAGAAAAATGCTGTTTTCAACTATTCAAACTGATTAATTCATGTTTCTTACGTTCCAAACGGTGGATTTTTGTGAAATCACGATAAAATTGCTGTTTTAAACTTGCAAAAACATTGAAAAACGCTGTTTTCAACTATTCAAACTGACAAATTCATGTTTCTTCCGTGCGAAACGGCGATTTATGAGAAATGACGATAAAATTGCTGTTTTAAACTTGCAAAAACATAGAAAAACGCTGATTTGAACTATTCAAACTGACAAATTCATGTTTCTTTCGTGTGAAACGGCGATTTATGAGAAATGACGATAAAATTGCTGTTTTAAACTTGCAAAAACATAGAAAAACGCTGTTTTGAACTATTCAAACTGACAAATTCATGTTTCTTTCGTGTGAAACGGCGATTTATGAGAAATGACGATAAAATTGCTGTTTTAAACTTGCAAAAACATAGAAAAACGGTGTTTTGAACTATTTAAACTGACAAATTCATGTTTCTTTCGTGCGAAACGGCGATTTATGAGAAATGACGATAAAATTGCTGTTTTAAACTTGCAAAAACATAGAAAAACGCTGTTTTCAACTATTCAAACTGATTAATTCATGTTTCTTCCGTGCGAAACGGCGATTTATGAGAAATGACGATAAAATTGCTGTTTTAAACTTGCAAAAACATAGAAAAACGCTGATTTGAACTATTCAAACTGACAAATTCATGTTTCTTTCGTGTGAAACGGCGATTTATGAGAAATGACGATAAAATTGCTGTTTTAAACTTGCAAAAACATAGAAAAACGCTGTTTTGAACTATTCAAACTGACAAATTCATGTTTCTTTCGTGTGAAACGGCGATTTATGAGAAATGACGATAAAATTGCTGTTTTAAACTTGCAAAAACATAGAAAAACGGTGTTTTGAACTATTTAAACTGACAAATTCATGTTTCTTTCGTGCGAAACGGCGATTTTTGAGAAATGACGATAAAATTGCTGTTTTAAACTTGCAAAAACATAGAAAAACGCTGTTTTCAACTATTCAAACTGATTAATTCATGTTTCTTACGTTCCAAACGGTGGATTTTTGTGAAATCACGATAAAATTGCTGTTTTAAACTTGCAAAAACATTGAAAAACGCTGTTTTCAACTATTCAAACTGACAAATTCATGTTTCTGCCGTGCGAAACGGCGATTTATGAGAAATGGCGATAAAATTGCTGTTTTAAACTTGCAAAAACATAGAAAAACGGTGTTTTGAACTATTTAAACTGACAAATTCATGTTTCTTTCGTGTGAAACGGCGATTTATGAGAAATGACGATAAAATTGCTGTTTTAAACTTGCAAAAACATAGAAAAACGCTGTTTTGAACTATTCAAACTGACAAATTCATGTTTCTTTCGTGTGAAACGGCGATTTATGAGAAATGACGATAAAATTGCTGTTTTAAACTTGCAAAAACATAGAAAAACGCTGTTTTCAACTATTCAAACTGATAAATTCATGTTTCTTATGTTCGAAACGGTGGATTTTTGTGAAATCACGATAAAATTGCTGTTTTAACTTTGCAAAAACATTGAAAAACGCTGTTTTCAACAATTTAAACTGACAAATTCATGTTTCTTCCTTGCGAAACGGCGATTTATGAGAAATGACGATAAAATTGCAGTTTTAAACTTGCAAGAACATAGAAAAACGCTGTTTTGAACTATTCAAACTGACAAATTCATGTTTCTTTCGTGTGAAACGGCGATTTATGAGAAATGACGATAAAATTGCTGTTTTAAACTTGCAAAAACATAGGAAAACGCTGTTTTGAACTATTCAAACTGACAAATTCATGTTTCTTTCGCGCGAAACGGCGATTTATAAGAAATGACGATAAAATTGCTGTTTTAAACTTGCAAAAACATAGAAAAACGCTGTTTTCAACTATTCAAACTGATAAATTTATGTTTCTTTCGTGCGAAACGGCGATTTATGAGAAATGACGATAAAATTGCTGTTTTAAACTTGCAAAAACATAGAAAAACGCTGTTTTGAACTATTCAAACTGACAAATTCATGTTTCTTTCGTGTGAAACGGCGATTTATGAGAAATGACGATAAAATTGCTGCTTTAAACTTGCAAAAACATAGAAAAACGCTGTTTTGAACTATTCAAACTGACAAATTCATGTTTCTTTCGTGCGAAACGGCGATTTATGAGAATAGACGATAAAATTGCTGTTTTAAACTTGCAAAAACATAGATAAACGCTGTTTTGAACTATTCATACTGACAAATTCATGTTTCTTTCGTGCGAAACGGCGATTTATGAGAAAGGACGATAAAATTGCTGTTTTAAACTTGCAAAAATATAGAAAAACGCTGTTTTCAACTATTCAAACTGATAAATTCATGTTTCTTTCGTGCGAAACGGCGATTTATGAGAAATGACGAAAAAATTGCTGTTTTAAGCTTGCAAAATCATAGAAAAACGCTGTTTTGAACTATTCAAACTGACAAATTCATGTTTCTTTCGTGCGAAACGGCGATTTATGAGAAATGACCATAAAATTGCTTTTTTAAACTTGCAAAAACATAGAAAAACGCTGTTTTCAACTATTCAAACTGATTAATTCATGTTTCTTACGTTCCAAACGGTGGATTTTTGTGAAATCACGATAAAATTGCTGTTTTAAACTTGCATAAACATTGAAAAACGCTGTTTTTAACTATTCAAACTGACAAATTCATGTTTCTTCCGTGCGAAACGGCGATTTATGAGAAATGACGATAAAATTGCTGTTTTAAACTTGCAAAAACATAGAAAAACGGTGTTTTGAACTATTTAAACTGACAAATTCATGTTTCTTTCGTGCGAAACGGTGATTTATGAGAAATGACGATAAAATTGCTGTTTTAAACTTGCAAAAACATAGAAAAACGCTGTTTTCAACTATTCAAACTGATTAATTCATGTTTCTTCCGTGCGAAACGGCGATTTATGAGAAATGACGATAAAATTGCTGTTTTAAACTTGCAAAAACATAGAAAAACGCCGATTTGAACTATTCAAACTGACAATTTCATGTTTCTTTCGTGTGAAACGGCGATTTATGAGAAATGACGATAAAATTGCTGTTTTAAACTTGCAAAAACATAGAAAAACGCTGTTTTGAACTATTCATACTGACAAATTCATGTTTCTTTCGTGCGAAACTGCGATTTATGAGAAATGACGATAAAATTGCTGTTTTAAACTTGCAAAAACATAGAAAAATGCTGTTTTCAACTATTCAAACTGATTAATTCATGTTTCTTACGTTCCAAACGGTGGATTTTTGTGAAATCACGATAAAATTGCTGTTTTAAACTTGCAAAAACATTGAAAAACGCTGTTTTCAACTATTCAAACTGACAAATTCATGTTTCTTCCGTGCGAAACGGCGATTTATGAGAAATGACGATAAAATTGCTGTTTTAAACTTGCAAAAACATAGAAAAACGCTGATTTGAACTATTCAAACTGACAAATTCATGTTTCTTTCGTGTGAAACGGCGATTTATGAGAAATGACGATAAAATTGCTGTTTTAAACTTGCAAAAACATAGAAAAACGCTGTTTTGAACTATTCAAACTGACAAATTCATGTTTCTTTCGTGTGAAACGGCGATTTATGAGAAATGACGATAAAATTGCTGTTTTAAACTTGCAAAAACATAGAAAAACGGTGTTTTGAACTATTTAAACTGACAAATTCATGTTTCTTTCGTGCGAAACGGCGATTTATGAGAAATGACGATAAAATTGCTGTTTTAAACTTGCAAAAACATAGAAAAACGCTGTTTTCAATTATTCAAACTGATTAATTCATGTTTCTTCCGTGCGAAACGGCGATTTATGAGAAATGACGATAAAATTGCTGTTTTAAACTTGCAAAAACATAGAAAAACGCTGATTTGAACTATTCAAACTGACAAATTCATGTTTCTTTCGTGTGAAACGGCGATTTATGAGAAATGACGATAAAATTGCTGTTTTAAACTTGCAAAAACATAGAAAAACGCTGTTTTGAACTATTCAAACTGACAAATTCATGTTTCTTTCGTGTGAAACGGCGATTTATGAGAAATGACGATAAAATTGCTGTTTTAAACTTGCAAAAACATAGAAAAACGGTGTTTTGAACTATTTAAACTGACAAATTCATGTTTCTTTCGTGCGAAACGGCGATTTTTGAGAAATGACGATAAAATTGCTGTTTTAAACTTGCAAAAACATAGAAAAACGCTGTTTTCAACTATTCAAACTGATTAATTCATGTTTCTTACGTTCCAAACGGTGGATTTTTGTGAAATCACGATAAAATTGCTGTTTTAAACTTGCAAAAACATTGAAAAACGCTGTTTTCAACTATTCAAACTGACAAATTCATGTTTCTGCCGTGCGAAACGGCGATTTATGAGAAATGGCGATAAAATTGCTGTTTTAAACTTGCAAAAACATAGAAAAACGGTGTTTTGAACTATTTAAACTGACAAATTCATGTTTCTTTCGTGTGAAACGGCGATTTATGAGAAATGACGATAAAATTGCTGTTTTAAACTTGCAAAAACATAGAAAAACGCTGTTTTGAACTATTCAAACTGACAAATTCATGTTTCTTTCGTGTGAAACGGCGATTTATGAGAAATGACGATAAAATTGCTGTTTTAAACTTGCAAAAACATAGAAAAACGCTGTTTTCAACTATTCAAACTGATAAATTCATGTTTCTTATGTTCGAAACGGTGGATTTTTGTGAAATCACGATAAAATTGCTGTTTTAACTTTGCAAAAACATTGAAAAACGCTGTTTTCAACAATTTAAACTGACAAATTCATGTTTCTTCCTTGCGAAACGGCGATTTATGAGAAATGACGATAAAATTGCAGTTTTAAACTTGCAAGAACATAGAAAAACGCTGTTTTGAACTATTCAAACTGACAAATTCATGTTTCTTTCGTGTGAAACGGCGATTTATGAGAAATGACGATAAAATTGCTGTTTTAAACTTGCAAAAACATAGGAAAACGCTGTTTTGAACTATTCAAACTGACAAATTCATGTTTCTTTCGCGCGAAACGGCGATTTATAAGAAATGACGATAAAATTGCTGTTTTAAACTTGCAAAAACATAGAAAAACGCTGTTTTCAACTATTCAAACTGATAAATTTATGTTTCTTTCGTGCGAAACGGCGATTTATGAGAAATGACGATAAAATTGCTGTTTTAAACTTGCAAAAACATAGAAAAACGCTGTTTTGAACTATTCAAACTGACAAATTCATGTTTCTTTCGTGTGAAACGGCGATTTATGAGAAATGACGATAAAATTGCTGCTTTAAACTTGCAAAAACATAGAAAAACGCTGTTTTGAACTATTCAAACTGACAAATTCATGTTTCTTTCGTGCGAAACGGCGATTTATGAGAATAGACGATAAAATTGCTGTTTTAAACTTGCAAAAACATAGATAAACGCTGTTTTGAACTATTCATACTGACAAATTCATGTTTCTTTCGTGCGAAACGGCGATTTATGAGAAAGGACGATAAAATTGCTGTTTTAAACTTGCAAAAATATAGAAAAACGCTGTTTTCAACTATTCAAACTGATAAATTCATGTTTCTTTCGTGCGAAACGGCGATTTATGAGAAATGACGAAAAAATTGCTGTTTTAAGCTTGCAAAATCATAGAAAAACGCTGTTTTGAACTATTCAAACTGACAAATTCATGTTTCTTTCGTGCGAAACGGCGATTTATGAGAAATGACCATAAAATTGCTGTTTAAAACTTGCAAAAACATAGAAAAACGCTGTTTTCAACTATTCAAACTAATAAATTCATGTTTCTTTCGTGCGAAACGGCGATTTATGAGAAATGACGATTAAATTGCTTTTTTAAACTTGCAAAAACATAGAAAAACGCTGTTTTCAACTATTCAAACTGATTAATTCATGTTTCTTACGTTCCAAACGGTGGATTTTTGTGAAATCACGATAAAATTGCTGTTTTAAACTTGCATAAACATTGAAAAACGCTGTTTTTAACTATTCAAACTGACAAATTCATGTTTCTTCCGTGCGAAACGGCGAATTATGAGAAATGACGATAAAATTGCTGTTTTAAACTTGCAAAAACGTAGAAAAACGCTGATTTGAACTATTCAAACTGACAAATTCATGTTTCTTTCGTGTGAAACGGCGAGTTATGAGAAATGACGATAAAATTGCTGTTTTAAACTTGCAAAAACATAGAAAAACCCTGTTTTGAACTATTCATACTGACAAATTCATGTTTCTTTCGTGCGAAACGGCGATTTATGAGAAATGACGATAAAATTGCTGTTTTAAACTTGCAAAAACATAGAAAAACGCTGTTTTCAACTATTCAAACTGATTAATTCATGTTTCTTACGTTCCAAACGGTGGATTTTTGTGAAATCACGATAAAATTGCTGTTTTAAACTTGCAAAAACATTGAAAAACGCTGTTTTCAACTATACAAACTGACAAATTCATGTTTCTTCCGTGCGAAACGGCGATTTATGAGAAATGACGATAAAATTGCTGTTTTAAACTTGCAAAAACATAGAAAAACGCTGATTTGAACTATTCAAACTGACAAATTCATGTTTCTTTCGTGTGAAACGGCGATTTATGAGAAATGACGATAAAATTGCTGTTTTAAACTTGCAAAAATATAGAAAAACGCTGTTTTGAACTATTCAAACTAACAAATTCATGTTTCTTTCGTGTGAAACGGCGATTTATGAGAAATGACGATAAAATTGCTGTTTTAAACTTGCAAAAACATAGAAAAACGGTGTTTTGAACTATTTAAACTGACAAATTCATGTTTCTTTCGTGCGAAACGGCGATTTATGAGAAATGACGATAAAATTGCTGTTTTAAACTTGCAAAAACATAGAAAAACGCTGTTTTCAACTATTCAAACTGATTAATTCATGTTTCTTACGTTCCAAACGGTGGATTTTTGTGAAATCACGATAAAATTACTGTTTTAAACTTGCAAAAACATTGAAAAACGCTGTTTTCAACTATTCAAACTAACAAATTCATGTTTCTGCCGTGTGAAACGGCGATTTATGAGAAATGACAATAAAATTGCTGTTTTAAACTTGCAAAAACATAGAAAAACGCTGATTTGAACTATTCAAGCTGACAAATTCATGTTTCTTTCGTGTGAAACGGCGATTTATGAGAAATGACGATAAAATTGCTGTTTTAAACTTGCAAAAACATAGAAAAACGATGTTTTGAACTATTCAAACTGACAAATTCATGTTTCTTTCGTGTGAAACAGCGATTTATGAGAAATGACGATAAAATTGCTGTTTTAAACTTGCAAAAACATAGAAAAACGGTGTTTTGAACTATTTAAACTGACAAATTCATGTTTCTTTCGTGCGAAACGGCGATTTATGAGAAATGACGATAAAATTGCTGTTTTAAACTTGCAAAAACATAGAAAAACGCTGTTTTCAACTATTCAAACTGATAAATTCATGTTTCTTACGTTCGAAGCGGTGGATTTTTGTGAAATCACGATAAAATTGCTGTTTTAAATTTGCAAAAACATAGAAAAACGCTGTTTTGAACTATTCAAACTGACAAATTCATGTTTCTTTCGTGCGAAACGGCGATTTATGAGAAATGACGATAAAATTGCTGTTTTAAACTTGCAAAAACATAGAAAAACGCTGTTTTGAACTATTCAAACCGACAAATTCATGTTTCTTTCGTGCGAAACGGCGATTTATGAGAAATGACGATAAAATTGCTGTTTTAAACTAGCAAAAACATAGAAAAACTCTGTTTTGAACTATTCAAACTGACAAATTCATGTTTCTTCCGTGTAAAACTGCGATATATGAGAAATGACGATAAAATTGCTGTTTTAAACTTGCAAAAACATAGAAAAACGCTGTTTTGAACTATTCAAACTGACAAATTCTTGTTTCTTTCGTGCGAAACGGCGATTTATGAGAATTGACGATAAAATTGCTGTTTTAAACTTGCAAAAACATAGAAAAACGCTGTTTTCAACTATTCAAACTGATAAATTCATGTTTCTTACGTTCGAAACGGTGGATTTTTGTGAAATCACGATAAAATTGCTGTTTTAAATTTGCAAAAACATAGAAAAACGCTGTTTTGAACTATTCAAACTGACAAATTCATGTTTCTTTCGTGCGAAACGGCGATTTTTGAGAAATGACGATAAAATTGCTGTTTTAAACTTGCAAAAACATAGAAAAACGCTGTTTTGAACTATTCAAACCGACAAATTCATGTTTCTTTCGTGCGAAACGGCGATTTATGAGAAATGACGATAAAATTGCTGTTTTAAACTAGCAAAAACATAGAAAAACTCTGTTTTGAACTATTCAAACTGACAAATTCATGTTTCTTCCGTGTAAAACTGCGATATATGAGAAATGACGATAAAATTGCTGTTTTAAACTTGCAAAAACATAGAAAAACTCTGTTTTGAACTATTCAAACTGACAAATTCTTGTTTCTTTCGTGCGAAACGGCGATTTATGAGAATTGACGATAAAATTGCTGTTTTAAACTTGCAAAAACATAGAAAAACTCTATTTTGAACTATTCAAACTGACAAATTCATGTTTCTTCCGTGTGAAACTGCGATTTATGAGAAATGACGATAAAATTGCTGTTTTAAACTTGCAAAAACATAGAAAAACGCTGTTTTGAACTATTCAAACTGACAAATTCATGTTTCTTTCGTGTGAAACGGCGATTTATGAGAAATGACAATAAAATTGCTGTTTTAAACTTGCAAAAACATAGAAAAACGCTGTTTTGAACTATTCAAACTGACAAATTCATGTTTTTTTCGTGTGAAACGGCGATTTATGAGAAATGACAATAAAATTGCTGTTTTAAACTTGCAAAAACATAGAAAAACGCTGTTTTGAACTATTCAAACTGACAAATTCATGTTTCTTTCGTGCGAAACGGCGATTTATGAGAAATGACGATAAAATTGCTGTTTTAAACTTGCAAAAACATAGAAAAACGCTGTTTTCAACTATTCAAACTGTTAAATTCATGTTTCTTTCGTGCGAAACGGCGATTTATGAGAAATGATGATAAAATTGCTGTTTTAAACTTGCAAAAACATAGAAAAACGCTGTTTTCAACTATTCAAACTGATAAATTCATGTTTCTTTCGTGCGAAACGGCGATTTATGAGAAATGATGATAAAATTGCAGTTTTAAACTTGCAAAAACATAGAAAAACGCTGTTTTGAACTATTCAAACTGACAAATTCATGTTTCTTTCGAGCGAAACGGCGATTTATGAGAAATGACGATAAAATTGCTGATTTAAACTTGCAAAAACATAGAAAAACGCTGTTTTGAACTATTTAAACTGACAAATTCATGTTTCTTTCGTGCGAAACGGCGATTTATGAGAAATGACGATAAAATTGTTGTTTTAAACTTGTAAAAACATAGAATAACGCTGTTTTCAACTATTCAAACTGATAAATTCATGTTTCTTACGTTCGAAACGGTGGATTTTTGTGAAATCACGATAAAATTGCTGTTTTAAACTTGCAAAAACATTGAAAAACGCTGTTTTCAACTATTCAAACTGACAAATTCATGTTTCTTCCGTGCGCAACGGCGATTTATGAGAAATGACGATAAAATGGCAGTTTTAAACTTTCAAAAACATAGAAAAACGCTGTTTTGAACTATTCAAACTGACAAATTCATGTTTCTTTCGTGTGAAACGGCGATTTATAAGAAATGACGATAAAATTGCTGTTTTAAATTTGCAAAAACATAGAAAACGCTGTTTTGAACTATTCAAACTGACAAATTCATGTTTCTTTCGTGCGAAACGGCGATTTATGAGAAATGACGATAAAATTGCTGTTTCAAACTTGCAAAAACATAGAAAAACGCTGTTTTGAACTATTCAAACTGACAAATTCACGTTTCTTTCGTGCGAAACGGCGATTTATGAGAAATGACGATAAAATTGCTGTTTTAAACTTGCAAAAACATAGAAAAACGCTGTTTTGAACTATTCAAACTGACAAATTCATGTTTCTTTCGTGCGAAACGGCGATTTATGAGAAATGACGATAAAATTGCTGTTTTAAACTTGCAAAAACATAGAAAAACGCTGTTTTCAACTATTCAAACTGATAAATTCATGTTTCTTTCGTGCGAAACGGCGATTTATGAGAAATGATGATAAAATTGCAGTTTTAAACTTGCAAAAACATATAAAAACGCTGTTTTGAACTATTCAAACTGACAAATTCATGTTTCTTTCGTGCGAAACACCGATTTATGAGAAATGACGATAAAATTGCTGTTTTAAACTTGCAAAAACATAGAAAAACGCTGTTTTCAACTATTCAAACTGATAAATTCATGTTTCTTTCGTGCGAAACGGTGATTTATGAGAAATGATGATAAAATTGCAGTTTTAAACTTGCAAAAACATAGAAAAACGCTGTTTTGAACTATTCAAACTGACAAATTCATGTTTCTTTCGAGCGAAACGGCGATTTATGAGAAATGACGATAAAATTGCTGATTTAAACTTGCAAAAACATAGAAAAACGCTGTTTTGAACTATTTAAACTGCCATTTCATGTTTCTTTCGTGCGAAACGGCGATTTATGAGAAATGACGATAAAATTGCTGTTTTAAACTTGTAAAAACATAGAATAACGCTGTTTTCAACTATTCAAACTGATAAATTCATGTTTCTTACGTTCGAAACGGTGGATTTTTGTGAAATCACGATAAAATTGCTGTTTTAAACTTGCAAAAACATAGAAAAACGCTGTTTTCAACTATTCAAACTGATAAATTCATGTTTCTTTCGTGCGAAACGGCGATTTATGAGAAATGACGATAAAATTGCTGTTTTAAACTTGCAAAAACATAGAAAAACGCTGTTTTCAACTATTCAAACTGATAAATTCATGTTTCTTTCGTGCGAAACGGCGATTTATGAGAAATGATGATAAAATTGCAGTTTTAAACTTGCAAAAACATATAAAAACGCTGTTTTGAACTATTCAAACTGACAAATTCATGTTTCTTTCGTGCGAAACACAGATTTATGAGAAATGACGATAAAATTGCTGTTTTAAACTTGCAAAAACAGAAAAACGCTGTTTTCAACTATTCAAACTGATAAATTCATGTTTCTTTCGTGCGAAACGGCGATTTATGAGAAATGATGATAAAATTGCAGTTTTAAACTTGCAAAAACATAGAAAAACGCTGTTTTGAACTATTCAAACTGACAAATTCATGTTTCTTTCGAGCGAAACGGCGATTTATGAGAAATGACGATAAAATTGCTGATTTAAACTTGCAAAAACATAGAAAAACGCTGTTTTGAACTATTTAAACTGACAAATTCATGTTTCTTTCGTGCGAAACGGCGATTTATGAAAAATGACGATAAAATTGCTGTTTTAAACTTGTAAAAACATAGAATAACGCTGTTTTCAACTATTCAAACTGATAAATTCATGTTTCTTACGTTCGAAACGGTGGATTTTTGTGAAATCACGATAAAATTGCTGTTTTAAACTTGCAAAAACATTGAAAAACGCTGTTTTCAACTATTTAAACTGACAAATTCATGTTTTTTCCGTGCGCAACGGCGATTTATGAGAAATGACGATAAAATGGCAGTTTTAAACTTGCAAAAACATAGAAAAACGCTGTTTTGAACTATTCAAACTGACAAATTCATGTTTCTTCCGTGCGAAACGGCGATTTATGAGAAATGACGATAAAATTGCTGTTTTAAACTTGCAAAAACATAGAAAAACGCTGTTTTGAACTATTCAAACTGTCAAATTTGTGTTTCTTTCGTGCGAAACGGCGATTTATGAGAAATGACGATAAAATTGCTGTTTTAAACTTGCAAAAACATAGAAAAACGCTGTTTTGAACTATTCAAACTGACAATTTCATGTTTTTTTCGTGTGAAACGGCGATTTATGAGAAATGACAATAAAATTGCTGTTTTAAACTTGCAAAAACATAGAAAAACGCTGTTTTGAACTATTCAAACTGACAAATTCATGTTTCTTTCGTGCGAAACGGCGATTTATGAGAAATGACGATAAAATTGCTGTTTTAAACTTGCAAAAACATAGAAAAACGCTGTTTTCAACTATTCAAACTGATAAATTCATGTTTCTTTCGTGCGAAACGGCGATTTATGAGAAATGATGATAAAATTGCAGTTTTAAACTTGCAAAAACATATAAAAACGTTGTTTTGAACTATTCAAACTGACAAATTCATGTATCTTTCGTGCGAAACACCGATTTATGAGAAATGACGATAAAATTGCTGTTTTAAACTTGCAAAAACATAGAAAAACGCTGTTTTCAACTATTCAAACTGATAAATTCATGTTTCTTTCGTGCGAAACGGCGATTTATGAGAAATGATGATAAAATTGCAGTTTTAAACTTGCAAAAACATAGAAAAACGCTGTTTTGAACTATTCAAACTGACAAATTCATGTTTCTTTCGAGCGAAACGGCGATTTATGAGAAATGACGATAAAATTGCTGATTTAAACTTGCAAAAACATAGAAAAACGCTGTTTTGAACTATTTAAACTGACAAATTCATGTTTCTTTCGTGCGAAACGGCGATTTATGAGAAATGACGATAAAATTGCTGTTTTAAACTTGTAAAAACATAGAATAACGCTGTTTTCAACTATTCAAACTGATAAATTCATGTTTCTTACGTTCGAAACGGTGGATTTTTGTGAAATCACGATAAAATTGCTGTTTTAAATTTGCAAAAACATTGAAAAACGCTGTTTTCAACTATTTAAACTGACAAATTCATGTTTCTTCCGTGCGCAACGGCGATTTATGAGAAATGACGATAAAATGGCAGTTTTAAACTTGCAAAAACATAGAAAAACGCTGTTTTGAACTATTCAAACTGACAAATTCATGTTTCTTTCGTGTGAAACGGCGATTTATAAGAAATGACGATAAAATTGCTGTTTTAAATTTGCAAAAACATAGAAAACGCTGTTTTGAACTATTCTAACTAACAAATTCATGTTTCTTTCGTGCGAAACGGCGATTTATGAGAAATGACGATAAAATTGCTGTTTCAAACTTGAAAAAACATAGAAAAACGCTGTTTTGAACTATTCAAACTGACAAATTCACGTTTCTTTCGTGCGAAACGGCGATTTATGAGAAATAACGATAAAATTGCTGTTTTAAACTTGCAAAAACATATAAAAACGCTGTTTTCAACTATTCAAACTGACAAATTCATGTTTCTTTCGTGCGAAACGGCGATTTATGAGAAATGGCGATAAAATTGCTGTTTCAAACTTGCAAAAACATAGAAAAACGCTGTTTTGAACTATTCAAACTGACAAATTCATGTTTCTTTCGTGTGTAACGGTGATTTATGAGAAATGAGGATAAAATTGCTGTTTTAAACTTGCAAAAACATAGAAAAACGCTGTTTTGAACTATTCAAACTGACAAATTCATGTTTCTTTCCTGCGCAACGGCGATTTATGAGAAATGACGATAAAATTGCTGTTTTAAACTTGCAAAAACATAGAAAAACGCTGTTTTGAACTACTCAAACTGACAATTTCATGTTTCTTTCGTGCGAAACGGCGATTTATGAGAAATGACGATAAAATTGCTGTTTTAAACTTGCAAAAACATAGAAAAACGCTGTTTTCAACTATTCAAACTGATAAATTCATGTTTCTTACGTTCGAAACGGTGGATTTTTGTGAAATCACGATAAAATTGCAGTTTTAAACTTGCAAAAACATTGAAAAACGCTGTTTTCAACTATTCAAACTGACAAATTCATGTTTCTTCCGTGCGAAACGGCGATTTATGAGAAATGACGATAAAATTGCTGTTTTAAACTTGCAAAAACATAGAAAAACGCTGATTTAAATTATTCAAACTGACAAATTCGTGTTTCTTTCGTGTGAAACGGCGATTTATGAGAAATGACGATAAAATTGCTGTTTTAAACTTGCAAAAACATAGAAAAACGCTGTTTTGAACTATTCAAACTGACAAATTCATGTTTCTTTCGTGCGAAACGGCGATTTATGAGGAATGACGATAAAATTGCTGTTTTAAACTTGCAAAAACATAGAAAAACGCTGTTTTGAACTATTCAAACTGACAAATTCATGTTTCTTTTGTGCGAAACGGCGATTTATGAGAAATGACGATAAAATTGCTGTTTTAAACTTGCAAAAACATAGAAAAACGCTGTTTTCAACTATTCAAACTGATAAATTCATGTTTCTTACGTTCGAAACGGTGGATTTTTGTGAAATCACGATAAAATTGCTGTTTTAAACTTGCAAAAACATTGAAAAACGCTGTTTTCAACTATTCAAACTGACAAATTCATGTTTCTTCCGTGCGAAACGGGGATTTATGAGAAATGACGATAAAATTGCTGTTTTAAACTTGCAAAAACATAGAAAAACGCTGATTTAAATTATTCAAACTGACAAATTCGTGTTTCTTTCGTGTGAAACGGCGATTTATGAGAAATGACGATAAAATTGCTGTTTTAAACTTGCAAAAACATAGAAAAACGCTGTTTTGAACTATTCAAACTGACAAATTCATGTTTCTTTCGTGTGAAACGGCGATTTATGAGAAATGACGATAAAATTGCTGTTTTAAACTTGCAAAAACATAGAAAAACGCTGTTTTCAACTATTCAAACTGATAAATTCATGTTTCTTTCGTGCGAAACGGCGATTTATGAGAAATGATGATAAAATTGCAGTTTTAAACTTGCAAAAACATAGAAAAACGCTGTTTTGAACTATTCAAACTGACAAATTCATGTTTCTTTCGTGCGAAACACCGATTTATGAGAAATGACGATAAAATTGCTGTTTTAAACTTGCAAAAACATAGAAAAACGCTGTTTTCAACTATTCAAACTGATAAATTCATGTTTCTTTCGTGCGAAACGGCGATTTATGAGAAATGATGAAAAATTGCTGTTTTAAACTTGCAAAAACATAGAAAAACGCTGTTTTGAACTATTCAAACTGACAAATTCATGTTTCTTTCGTGCGAAACGGCGATTTATGAGAAATGACGATAAAATTGCTGTTTTAAACTTGCAAAAACATAGAAAAACGCTGTTTTCAACTATTCAAACTGATAAATTCATGTTTCTTTCGTGCGAAACGGCGATTTATGAGAAATGATGATAAAATTGCAGTTTTAAACTTGCAAAAACATAGAAAAACGCTGTTTTGAACTATTCAAACTGATAAATTCATGTTTCTTACGTTCGAAACGGTGGATTTTTGTGAAATCACGATAAAATTGCTGTTTTAAACTTGCAAAAACATTGAAAAACGCTGTTTTCAACTATTCAAACTGACAAATTCATGTTTCTTCCGTGCGAAACGGCGATTTATGAGAAATGACGATAAAATTGCTGTTTTAAACTTGCAAAAACATAGAAAAACGCTGATTTAAATTATTCAAACTGACAAATTCGTGTTTCTTTCGTGTGAAACGGCGATTTATGAGAAATGACGATAAAATTGCTGTTTTAAACTTGCAAAAACATAGAAAAACGCTGTTTTGAACTATTCAAACTAACAAATTCATGTTTCTTTCGTGCGAAACGGCGATTTATGAGAAATGACGATAAAATTGCTGTTTTAAACTTGCAAAAACATAGAAAAACGCTGTTTTGAACTATTCAAACTGACAAATTCATGTTTCTTTCGTGCGAAACGGCGATTTATGAGAAATGACGATAAAATTGCTGTTTTAAACTTGCAAAAACATAGAAAAACGCTGTTTTCAACTATTCAAACTGATAAATTCATGTTTCTTACGTTCGAAACGGTGGATTTTTGTGAAATCACGATAAAATTGCTGTTTTAAACTTGCAAAATCATTGAAAAACGCTGTTTTCAACTATTCAAACTGACAAATTCATGTTTCTTCCGTGCGAAACGGCGATTTATGAGAAATGACGATAAAATTGCTGTTTTAAACTTGCAAAAACATAGAAAAACGCTGTTTTCAACTATTCAAACTGATAAATTCATGTTTCTTTCGTGCGAAACGGCGATTTATGAGAAATGATGATAAAATTGCAGTTTTAAACTTGCAAAAACATAGAAAAACGCTGTTTTCAACTATTCAAACTGATAAATTCATGTTTCTTACGTTCGAAACGGTGGATTTTTGTGAAATCACGATAAAATTGCTGTTTTAAACTTGCAAAAACATAGAAAAACGCTGTTTTCAACTATTCAAACTGATAAATTCATGTTTCTTCCGTGCGAAACGGCGATTTATGAGAAATGATGAAAAATTGCTGTTTTAAACTTGCAAAAACATAGAAAAACGCTGTTTTGAACTATTCAAACTGACAAATTCATGTTTCTTTCGTGCGAAACGGCGATTTATGAGAAATGACGATAAAATTGCTGTTTTAAACTTGCAAAAACATAGAAAAACGCTGTTTTCAACTATTCAAACTGATAAATTCATGTTTCTTACGTTCGAAACGGTGGATTTTTGTGAAATCACGATAAAATTGCTGTTTTAAACTTGCAAAAACATTGAAAAACGCTGTTTTCAACTATTCAAACTGACAAATTCATGTTTCTTCCGTGCGAAACGGCGATTTATGAGAAATGACGATAAAATTGCTGTTTTAAACTTGCAAAAACATAGAAAAACGCTGATTTAAATTATTCAAACTGACAAATTCGTGTTTCTTTCGTGTGAAACGGCGATTTATGAGAAATGACGATAAAATTGCTGTTTTAAACTTGCAAAAACATAGAAAAACGCTGTTTTGAACTATTCAAACTGACAAATTCATGTTTCTTTCGTGTGAAACGGCGATTTATGAGAAATGACGATAAAATTGCTGTTTTAAACTTGCAAAAACATAGAAAAACGCTGTTTTCAACTATTCAAACTGATAAATTCATGTTTCTTTCGTGCGAAACGGCGATTTATGAGAAATGATGATAAAATTGCAGTTTTAAACTTGCAAAAACATAGAAAAACGCTGTTTTGAACTATTCAAACTGACAAATTCATGTTTCTTCCATGTAAAACTCCGATATATGAGAAATGACGATAAAATTGCTGTTTTAAACTTGCAAAAACATAGAAAAACTCTGTTTTGAACTATTCAAACTGACAAATTCTTGTTTCTTTCGTGCGAAACGGCGATTTATGAGAATTGACGATAAAATTGCTGTTTTAAACTTGCAAAAACATAGAAAAACTCTATTTTGAACTATTCAAACTGACAAATTCATGTTTCTTCCGTGTGAAACTGCGATTTATGAGAAATGACGATAAAATTGCTGTTTTAAACTTGCAAAAACATAGAAAAACGCTGTTTTGAACTATTCAAACTGACAAATTCATGTTTCTTTCGTGTGAAACGGCGATTTATGAGAAATGACAATAAAATTGCTGTTTTAAACTTGCAAAAACATAGAAAAACGCTGTTTTGAACTATTCAAACTGACAAATTCATGTTTTTTTCGTGTGAAACGGCGATTTATGAGAAATGACAATAAAATTGCTGTTTTAAACTTGCAAAAACATAGAAAAACGCTGTTTTGAACTATTCAAACTGACAAATTCATGTTTCTTTCGTGCGAAACGGCGATTTATGAGAAATGACGATAAAATTGCTGTTTTAAACTTGCAAAAACATAGAAAAACGCTGTTTTCAACTATTCAAACTGTTAAATTCATGTTTCTTTCGTGCGAAACGGCGATTTATGAGAAATGATGATAAAATTGCTGTTTTAAACTTGCAAAAACATAGAAAAACGCTGTTTTCAACTATTCAAACTGATAAATTCATGTTTCTTTCGTGCGAAACGGCGATTTATGAGAAATGATGATAAAATTGCAGTTTTAAACTTGCAAAAACATAGAAAAACGCTGTTTTGAACTATTCAAACTGACAAATTCATGTTTCTTTCGAGCGAAACGGCGATTTATGAGAAATGACGATAAAATTGCT
>CAWWDY010001005.1:0-85211 GCA_963942605.1 Poecilus cupreus
TACTTAAACTGTCATATATATGTATATGTCGTGTGTAATGGCTTATGTTTGCAATATCAAGATAAAATAGCAGTTTTCAGCTTGCAAAAACATACAAAACGCTGTTTTCAAGTATTTAAACTGTCATATTCATGTTTCTGACGTGTTTAGTGGCTAATGTTGGTGAAATCAAGATAAAAATGCTGTTTTGAGCATGCAAAAGCATACAAAACACCGTTTTCAAGTATTTAAACTGTCATATTCATGTTTCTGTCGTGTATAATGGCTAAGGTTGGTGAAATCAAGATAAAATTGCTGTTTTAAGCATGCAAAAGCATACAAAACACCGTTTTCAAATATTTAAACAGTCATATACATGTTTCTGTCGTGTATAATGGTTACCGTTGGTGAAATCAAGATAAAATTGCTGTTTTAAGCATGCAAAAGCATACAAGACACTTCTTTCAAGTATTTAAATTGTCATATTCATGTATATGTCGTGTGTAATGGCTTATGTTTGCAAAATCAATATAAAATAGAAGTTTTCAGCTTGCAAAAACATTCAAAACGCTGTTTTCAAGCATTTAAACTGTCATATTCATGTTTCTGACGTGTTTCATGGCTAATGTTGGTGAAATCAAGATAAAATTGCTGTTTTAAGCATGCAAACGCATACAAAACACTGTTTTCAACTACTTAAACTGTCATATATATGTATATGTCGTGTGTAATGGCTTATGTTTGCAATATCAAGATAAAATAGCAGTTTTCAGCTTGCAAAAACATACAAAACGCTGTTTTCAAGTATTTAAACTGTCATATTCATGTTTCTGACGTGTTTAGTGGCTATTGTTGGTGAAATCAAGATAAAATTGCTGTTTTAAGCATGCAAAAGCATACAAAACACCGTTTTCAAGTATTTAAACTGTCATATTCATGTATTTGTCGTGTGCAATGGCTTATGTTTGCAAAATCAGGATAAAATAACTGTTTTCAGCTTGAAAAAACATACAAAACGCTGTTTTCAAGTATTTAAACTGTCATATTCATGTTTCTGTCGTGTATAATGGCTAATGTTGGTGAAATTAAGATAAAATTGCTGTTTTAAGCTTGCAAAAACATACAAAACGCTGTTTTCAAGTATTTAAACTGCCATATTCATGTTTCTGACGTGTTTAGTGGCTATTGTTGGTGAAATCAAGAAAAAATTGCTGTTTTAAGCATGCAAAAGCATACAAAACACCGTTTTCAAGTATTTAAACTGTCATATTCATGTATTTGTCGTGTGCAATGGCATATGTTTGCAAAATCAGGATAAAATAACTGTTTTCAACTTGCAAAAACATACAAAACGCTGTTTTCAAGTATTTAAACTGTCATATTCATGTTTCTGTCGTGTATAATGGCTAATGTTGGTGAAATCAAGATAAAATTGCTGTTTTAAGCATGCAAAAGCATACAAAACACCGTTTTCAAGTATTTAAACAGTCATATTCATGTTTCTGTCGTGTATAATGGTTACCGTTGGTGAAATCAAGATAAAATTGCTGTTTTAAGCATGCAAAAGCATACAAAACATTTTTTCAAGTATTTAAACTGTCATATTCATGTACATGTCGTGTGTAATGCTTATGTTTGAAAATCATGGTAAAAAAGCTATTTTCAGCTTGCGAAAACATACAAAACGCTGTTTTCATGTATTTAAACTGTCATATTCACGTTTCTGTCGTGTATAATGGATAATGTTGGTGAGTTCAAGATAAAATTGCTGTTTAAAGCATGCAAAAGCATACAAAACACCGTTTTCAAGTATTTAAACTGTCATATTCATGTATATGTCGTGTGTAATTGCTTATGTTTGCAAAATCAAGATAAAATAGCAGTTTTCAGCTTGCAAAAACATTCAAAACGCTGTTTTCAAGCATTTAAACTGTCATATTCATGTTTCTGACGTGTTTAATGCCTAATGTTGGTGAAATCAAGATAAAATTGCTGTTTCAAACATGAAAAAGCATACAAAACACCGTTTTCAAGTATTTAAACAGTCATATTCATGTTTCTGTCGTGTATAATAGCTAATGTTGGTAAATTCAAGATAAAATTGCATTTTTAAGCAGGCAAAAGCATACAAAATGCTGTTTTCTAGTATTTATACTGTCATAATCATGTTTCTGTCGTGTATAATGGTTAATGTTGGTGAAATCAAGATAAAATTGCTGTTTAAAGCATGCAAAAGCATACAAAACACCGTTTTTAAGTATTTAAACTGTCATATTCATGTATATGTCGTGTGTAATGGCTTACGTTTGCAAAATCAAGATAAAATAGCTGTTTTCAGCTTGCAAAATCATACAAAACGCTGTTTTGAAGTATTTAAACTATCATATTCATGTTTCTGTCGTGTATAATGGCTAATGTTCGTGAAATCAAGATAAAATTGCTGTTTTAAGCATGCAAAAGCATGCAAAACACCGTTTTCAAGTATTTAAACCGTCATATTCATGTATTTGTCGTGTGCAATGTCTTATGTTTGCAAAATCAGGATAAAATAACTGTTTTCAGCTTGCAAAAACATACAAAACGCTGTTTTCAAGTACTTAAACTGTCATATTCATGTTTCTGTCGTGTATAATGGTTACCGTTGGAGAAATCAAGATAAAATTGCTGTTTTAAGCATGCAAAAGCATACAAAACACTTTTCTCAAGTATTTAAACTGTAATATTCATGTATTTGTCCTGTTTAATGCTTATGTTTGCAAAATCATGGTAAAAGAGCTGTTTTCAGCTTGCGAAAACATATAAAACGCTGTTTTCATGTATTTAAACTGTCATATTCATGTTTCTGACGTGTTTCATGGCTAATGTTGGTAAAATCAAGATAAAATTGCTGTTTTAAGCATGCAAAAGCATACAAAACACTGTTTTCAAGTATTTTAACTGTCATGTTCATGTATGTGTCGTGTGTAATGGCTTATGTTTGCAAAATCAAGATAAAATAGCAGTTTTCAGCTTGCAAAAACATACAAAACACTGTTTTCAAGTATTTAAACTGTCATATTCATGTTTCTGACGTGTTTACCATGGCTAATGTTGGTGAAATCAAGATAAAATTGCTGATTTAAGCATGCAAAAGCATACAAAATGCTGTTTTCTATTATTTAAACTGTCATATTCATGTTCCTGTCGTGTAGAATGGTTAATGTTGGTGAAATCAAGATAAAATTGCTGTTTAAGCATGCAAAAGCATACAAAACACCGTTTTCAAGTTTTTAAACTGTCATATTCATGTATATGTCGTGTGTAATGGCTTATGTTTGCAAAATCAAGATAAAATAGCTGTTTTCAGCTTGCAAAAACATACAAAACGCTGTTTTCAAGTATTTAAACTGTCATATTCATGTTTCTGTCGTGTATATTGGCTAATGTTGGTGAAATCAAGATAAAATTGCTGTTTTAAGCATGCAAAAGCATACAAAACACTGTTTTCAAGTATTTAAACTATCATATTTATGTATATGTCGTGTGTAATGGCTTATGTTTGCAAAATCAAGATAAAATAGCAGTTTTCAGCTTGCAAAAACATTCAAAACGCTGTTTTTAAGTATTTAAACTGTCATATTCATGTATATATCGTGTGTAATACTTATTTTTGCAAAATCATGGTAAAAGAGCTGCTTTCAGCTTGCGAAAACATACAAAACGCTGTTTTCAAGTATTTAAACTGTCATATTCATGTATATGTCGTGTGTAATGGCTTATGTTTGCAAAATCAAGATAAAATAGCAGTTTTCAGCTTGCAAAAACATTCAAAACGCTGTTTTCAAGTATTTAAACTGTCATATTCATGTTTCTGACGTGTTTCATGGCTAATGTTGGTGAAATCAAGATAAAATTGCTGTTTTAAGCATGAAAAAGCATACAAAACACTTTTCTCAAGTATTTAAACTGTAATATTCATGTATTTGTCGTGTGTAATGCTTATGTTTGCAAAATCATGGTAAAAGAGCTGTTTTCAGCTTGCGAAAACATACAAAACGCTGTTTTCATGTATTTAAACTGTCATATTCATGTTTCTGACGTGTTTCATGGCTAATGTTGGTGAAATCAAGATAAAATTGCTGTTTTAAGCATGCAAAAGCATACAAAACACTGTTTTCAAGTATTTTAACTGTCATATTCATGTATGTGTCGTGTGTAATGGCTTATGTTTGCAAAATCAAGATAAAATAGCAGTTTTCAGCTTGCAAAAACATACAAAACGCTGTTTTCAAGTATTTAAACTGTCATATTCATGTTTCTGACGTGTTTACCATGGCTAATGTTGGTGTAATCAAGATAAAATTGCTGATTTAAGCATGCAAAAGCATACAAAATGCTGTTTTCTAGTATTTAAACTGTCATATTCATGTATATGTCGTGTGTAATGGCTTATGTTTGCAAAATCAAGATAAAATAGCTGTTTTCAGCTTGCAAAAACATACAAAACGCTGTTTTCAAGTATTTAAACTTTCATATTCATGTTTCTGTCGTGTATATTGGCTAATGTTGGTGAAATCAAGATAAAATTGCTGTATTAAGCATGCAAAAGCATACAAAACACTGTTTTCAAGTATTTAAACTGTCATATTTATGTATATGTCGTGTGTAATGGCTTATGTTTGCAATATCAAGATAAAATAGCAGTTTTCAGCTGGCAAAAACATACAAAACGCTGTTTTCAAGTATTTTAACTGTCATATTCATGTTTCTGACGTGTTTAGTGGCTAATGTTGGTGAAATCAAGATAAAATTCCTGTTTTAAGCATGCAAAAGCATGCAAAACACCGTTTTTAAGTATTTAAACAGTCATATTCATGTTTCTAACGTGTATAATGGTTACTGTTGGTGAAATCAAGATAAAATTGCTGTTTTAATCATGCAAAAGCATACAAAACACTTTTTTCAAGTATTTAAACTGTCATATTCATGTATATGTCGTGTGTAATGCTTATGTTTGCAAAATCATGGTAAAAGAGCTGCTTTCAGCTTGCGAAAACATACAAAACGCTGTTTTCATGTATTTAAACTGTCATATTCATGTATATGTCGTGTGTAATGGCTTATGTTTGCAAAATCAAGATAAAATAGCAGTTTTCAGCTTGCAAAAACATTCAAAACGCTGTTTTTAAGTATTTAAACTGTCATATTCATGTATATATCGTGTGTAATACTTATTTTTGCAAAATCATGGTAAAAGAGCTGCTTTCAGCTTGCGAAAACATACAAAACGCTGTTTTCAAGTATTTAAACTGTCATATTCATGTATATGTCGTGTGTAATGGCTTATGTTTGCAAAATCAAGATAAAATAGCAGTTTTCAGCTTGCAAAAACATTCAAAACGCTGTTTTCAAGTATTTAAACTGTCATATTCATGTTTCTGACGTGTTTCATGGCTAATGTTGGTGAAATCAAGATAAAATTGCTGTTTTAAGCATGCAAAAGCATACAAAACACCGTTTTCAAGTATTTAAACAGTCATATTCATGTTTCTGTCGTGTATAATAGTTACCGTTGGTGAAATCAAGATAAAATTGCTGTTTTAGCATACAAAACACATTTTTCAAGTATTTAAACTGTCATATTCATGTATATGTCGTGTGTTATGCTTATGTTTGCAAAATCATGGTAAAAGAGCTGTTTTCAGCTTGCGAAAAGATACAAAACGCTGTTTTCAAGTATTTAAACTGTCATATTCATGTATATGTCGTGTGTAATGGCTTATGTTTGCAAAATCAAGATAAAATAGCAGTTTTCGGCTTGCAAAAACATACAAAACGCTGTTTTCAAGTATTTAAACTGTCATATTCATGTTTCTGACGTGTTTAGTGGCTAATGTTGGTAAAATCAAGATAAAATTGCTGTTTTAAGCATGCAAAAGCATGCAAAACACCGTTTTCAAATATTTAAACTGTCATTGTACTAATGTTTCAACGTGAGTAGACGTGCATTTTTTCAGCTGCTCTGAATTTCTATTCTCGTAGTGCCAAAATATACTAAATTAGTATCTTAGTGCCAAAATTATATTTACTTGTGCTACGGTTTTTACATCTTATCATTATTTTAATCATGAGTCGCCATACTACCGAAGTTATGAGTAAACTTCTCAGTGATGATAACTTCATCAGCAAATTACGAAGCCATCATCAATGATCTTAACACCAAAAATCTACAACTTGAAGCTGAAATCGACAACTTGGAGCAGTACTCAAGAAGGAATTGTATCCGTGTCTTTGGTGTTCCTGAAGATCCATCTGAAGATGCCGAGCTCAAGGTTTGTGAAATATTTAAAGACAAACTTTCAATCAATGTCCTTCCAGAAAATATTGATCGTTGTTACCGTGTTGGGAAAGTGCATCGACCTAGTGCTAGTGATAAGTCTGTGCTTGATCGTCAACGTCCTCGCCCAATTATTGTCAAATTTACGTCTTACAAAACGCGAAGCATCATACTAAAAAATAAAAAACATCTAAAAGGCACAGATTTTTCTGTTAAAGAAAATCTTACCAAGAAGCGCCTTGACTGCTTTAAAAGTATCAGCAAAAAGTTTGGCTTCCGTAATGTCTGGACTGTCGACGGCAATATATTTTATAAATCTAATAATGTTGTAAAAAAGGTTACAATATTTGACAAGTTATACTTGGATAATTTGTAATTTGTACAGTATCACTGTCTCTCGGTTTTCATTAATAGCACTATGTTCTCTATTTGTAACGCACTATAATTTTATATTTCTTATATTTGTCAGCTGTTAAATTTCAACACTTCATACTCGATCGAATGTAAACAGTGAATCGATTGTACTTTATATTTTTCATTATTCATTGTACTTTGAACCTGCATATATTTAGTCTTTAACGGTTTAATTAAGAAACTTTGTTTATTCTCCCTCAATTTGCTGTGTTCGTTTTTTTTCAATACATTTATGGATATTTACTATGAGAATGCTAGGGGTTTAAATTCTAAATTAACAGATGTTTACACTAACAGTCTTATAGGTAATTATGATTTAATTCTAATTACAGAAACATGGCTCAATCACTCTGTTTATAACAATGAAGTTCTAGATAGTAATAATTATTCAATTTATAGAAAAGACCGGGATAATGCCAGAGTAGGCACATCTCGTGGTGGCGGTGTCTTGTGTGCTGTCCACACTAAGCATAAATCCTCACTTGTAAAACTTGATTTACATATTAATTCTGTCGCTGATATTATTTGTGTAAAAGTTCATTTAAACACGGGGAAAAGTCTAATTGTTGTAGTTATTTATTCCCCTTCACCTATCTCAGCAGTACAGCAAGACTTGATCTACGACTGTCTTGAATCATCTGGAGCCTTGTTTAATAATGATTTTATCTTAGTGGGGGATCTAAATATCACTGATCTAGTTCATTATTATAATTCTAAATTTACCAATAATCACGTAGCCCGTTTTAATAATTTCTGTAATTTTCTTGGTGGATCACAATATAATAAAATCCTCAATTCTGATAATCGTCTCCTTGATGTTGTAGTATCCAACTTAAATTGTACTGTATCACATGATGATAATCCTTTAGTACGCGAAGATAATTATCATCCTTCACTTAATATTAACGTAAACTCTGTAACTCATGCTACTCTCAATTCTACATTTAATAATAAAAGGTATTATAATTTCCGTCTAGCGGACTTTGAAATAATGTATTCATTATTAAATGAGACAGATTGGAATACTATGAAGTCATGCAATGATGTCAATGAAGCTCTATCAGAGTTTTATGCTCTGCTTGACAATGTCTTTCAGAGATGTGTGCCTAGAACCCGTAAAAAAAATTCGCATTATCCACCTTGGTTTACAACACAAATTATTAATAATATTAAACTCAAAGCTAAAGCTCACAAACTTTACAAGTTATATGGTAATGATTATTATTACAACGAATTTAAAGCATTGAGATCTAAATTAAAAATAGATATTAAAATTGCTTACCGCAACTATATATCTGATGTTGAAAATAAAATTGTTGGTGAACCAAAATTTTTCTGGTCACACGTAAATAAAATGAAGCAAACTACACGAATTCCTGGTAACATGTATCTGAAAGACATTCAACTACAATCAACAACATCCATTGCACAAAGCTTTGCTGACTATTTTGGTAGTGTTTACTCTTCTAACAATCAATGCATTGACTTCTCCAGCATCTCATCTGACTCAGTAACTCTTGATCAGCTTAATATTAAATCAGTAACAAGGGATGATATTAAATACGCTATAAATAAGCTCAAGGTTTCCTCTTCTCCTGGTCCTGATAATTTCCCGGCACTTATACTTAAGGGGTGTCGTGATATATTTATTGAACCTTTATTTATTATTTTCAACATGTCTCTTAGAACCAACACTTTTCCTGATCTTCTAAAATAATCCGTTGTTTCTCCTATTCTTAAATCCGGTGATGCCCACAATGTAGAAAATTACAGACCTATTTGCATACTATCTAATATAGCAAAATGTTTTGAAAAAATTCTTTACAAATACATGTACAGTCATGTCATTAGATCCATCACCCCCTACCAGCATGGCTGCGTCAGTGGAAATTCTACGTGTACTAATTTAGTGAATTTTACGGAATATATTACCAAATCTATGAATAAAAATACTCAAGTGGATGTAATTTACACTGACTTTGCTAAAGCATTCGACAAGGTTAATCATGATATTTTGCTCTACAAACTTCAGCATCAATTCAGCTTCTCGCCTGCTCTGATTAGTTTTTTCGAATCTTACATTAAAAATCGACAGAATTACGTTTATTACAATAATTGTAAATCAAAATATTTCATTTCTGGTGTTCCTCAAGGATCTAATCTCGGTCCGTTATTTTTTATACTTTTTATAAATGACATTACTACCTATGTTAAACACTCGGAACTGTTGTTATATGCAGATGACTTGAAATTGTTTAAAATTATAAATTGTCATCATGACTTATTGCTTCTACAGTCTGATATTGACAATCTCCATAAATGGTCTGTTATCTCACAATTATTTTTTAACATTAAGAAATGTAAAATAATGATATATTCTATGAAACTAAATCCAGTTATTTATATTTATAATATGGATAGTTTACCCTTGGTTAGGGTTACGCAGTGTAAGGATATGGGTGTCATTTTTGATCCAAAACTAACATTCTCACTATATATTGACTTTTTAGTAACAACTTCTTACAAAATTTTAGGTTTTATTATCAGAAATTCTTCACATTTCACTAACATAACGACAATCAGATCCTTATACTACTCGTTTGTACGCTCTAAGCTTGAGTATTGTCTTGTGGTCTGGAATCCTTTGTATAGTAATCAAAGTGATGAAATTGAACGAATCCAGAGAAAGTTTGTTAGGTTCTGTGCACGGAAATTTTTTAATTCTTTCAATTGTTACACGTACAGTTACTCCAGCTCTTTACAATATTTCAATATGTTAACTCTTGAGAATCGACGAAATATTCTGTCCTGTCTCTATTTATATAAACTTATTCATGGCCACATTAATGATGCTCCAGCTTTGGAAAATATAGACTTTGCCGTACCACGTTCTCAAATTAGATCGGTCAGTGCAAAATATACATTTAAATTATCATTTACGGCAACGAACTATGAAGCGCCTGTCAGAAGAATGTGTCAGATTTTTAACAACTATATTTCGAACACAGACATTGATTTGTTTTATTATAGTCTGTATAGTGTATAGATTTAAAAATAGTTTAATTACTTATTTCTCTGGTATGTGAAATTTATGTATATGTTTTTGTTCTCTTTATTTATTGTTATGTTGAAACTGTTGTATTCTATGTTTTGTTCTCCAGCCCTCAGTAATTGGGTTACAGTCTCTGTAACCTGTTGAGCGGCTGTTAATAATAAATAAATAAATAAATAAATATTCATGTATTTGTCGTGTGCAATGGCTTATGTTTGCAAAATCAGGATAAAATAACTGTTTTCAGCTTGCAAAAACATACAAAACGCTGTTTTCAAGAATTTAAACTGTCATATTCATGTTTCTGTCGTGTATAATGGCTAATGTTGGTAAAATCAAGATAAAATTGCTGTTTTAAGCATGCAAAAGCATACAAAACACTGTTTTCAAGTATTTAAACTGTCATATTCATGTATATGTCGTGTGTAATGGCTTATGTTTGCAAAATCAAGATAAAATAGCAGTTTTCAGCTTGAAAAAACATACAAAACGCTGTTTTCAAGAATTTAAACTATCATATTTATGTTTCTGACGTGTTTAGTGGCTAATGTTGGTGAAATCAAGATAAAATTGCTGTTTTAAGCATGCAAAAGCATACAAAATACCGTTTTCAAGTATTTAAACTGTCATATTCATGTATATGTCGTGTGTAATGGCTTATGTTTGCAAAATAAAGATAAAATAGCAGTTTTCAGCTTGCAAAAACATACAAAACGCTGTTTTTAAGAATTTAAACTGTCATATTCATGTTTCTGACGTGCTTAGTGGCTAATGTTGGTGAAATCAAAATAAAATTGCTGTTTTAAGCATGCAAAAGCATGTAAAACACCGTTTTCACGTATTTAAACTGTCATATTCATGTATATGTCGTGTGTAATGGCTTATGTTTGCAAAATCAAGATAAAATAGCTGTTTTCAGCTTGAAAAAACATACAAAACGCTGTTTTCAAGTATTTAAACTGTCATATTCATGTTTTTGACGTGTTTATTGGCTAATGTTGGTGAAATCAAGATAAAATTGCTGTTTTAAGCATGAAAAACACCGTTTTCAAGTATATAAACTGTCATATTCATGTATTTGTCGTGTGTAATGGCTTATGTTTGCAAAATCAGGATAAAATAACTGTTTTCAGCTTACAAAAACATACAAAACGCTGTTTTCAAGTATTTAAACTGTCATATTCATGTTTCTGTCGTGTATAATGGCTAATGTTGGTGAAATCAAGATAAAATTGCTGTTTTAAGCATGCAAAAGCATACAAAACACCGTTTTCAAGTATTTAAACAGTCATATTCATGTTTCTGTCGTGTATAATGGTTACCGTTGGTAAAATCAAGATAAAAATGCTGTTTTAAGCATGCAGAAGCATACAAAACACTTTTTTCAAGTATTTAAACTGTCATATTCATGTACATATCGTGTGTAATGCTTATTTTTGCAAAATCATGGTAAAAGAGCTGCTTTCAGCTTGCGAAAACATACAAAACGCTGTTTTCAAGTATTTAAACTGTCATATTCATGTATATGTCGTGTGTAATGGCTTATGTTTGCAAAATCAAGATAAAATAGCTGTTTTCAGATTGCAAAAACATACAAAACGCTGTTTTGAAGTATTTAAACTGTCATATTCATGTTTCTGTCGTGTATAATGGCTACTGTTCGTGAAATCAATATAAAATTGCTGTTTTAAGCATGCAAAACATACAAAACACCGTTTTTAAATATTTAAACAGTCATATTCATGTATATGTCATGTGTAATGGCCTATGTTTGCAAAATCAAGATAAAATAGCTGTTTTCAACTTGCAAAAACATACAAAACGCTGTTTTCAAGTATTTAAACTGTCATATTCATGTTTCTGACGTGTTTAATGGCTAATGTTGGTGAAATCAAGATAAAATTGCTGTTTTAAGCATGCAAAAGCATACAAAAAACCGGTTTCAAGTATTTAAACTGTCATATCCATGTATTTGTCGTGTGTAATGGCTTATGTTTGCAAAATCAGGATAAAATAGCAGTTTTCAGCTTGCAAAAACATACAAAACGCTGTTTTCAAGTATTTAAACTGTCATATTCATGTTTCTGACGTGTTTAGTGGCTAATGTTGGTGAAATCAAGATAAAATTGCTGTTTTAAGCATGCTAAATCATGCAAAACACAGTTTTCAAGTATTTAAACTGTCATATTTATGTAAGTTAAGTAACCGTACTTTAAGTTCGCTTAAAAAAATTTATTTGTTTGTTACAACGAAGGTAGATTCATTTAACAGATGTTTATTGTTCAATGTTTACAGTATAACTAACTACAATTTTCTTATTCTAATCTTATATACTACAGATAACATATGTAACAAGAGTATCTGGCAGACTGCTGGCGTCAGCGGGTCCCACTGGATGTGGTCATCTAACTCCTCCCTCCTTAAAATTGAGCGTCACCGGGTAAATTCAGCTGGGGTCGCTCAGGATGGGTTGAACAGCTGGGCTGAAGTTCTATGTCCTGTTTCGAAGTTCTTGCAGGTTTCTTTGTATTTTGGAATTTTTTCCTGAGGAAAATAACAAGCAAAACAATAGCAATGATTAACAAGATAACATATAATGTTGCTATCGAGTAATCTGTAGCGTTGGCGGCGTAGTAGTCTTCGACGTCTTCAAACTTGTTAATTGGTAGTTTGAGATCTTGAATGTTGTTTTTGAAGTCAATATCTTATGAACAAAACATAAAAAATGTAGTTGACGTCTGTTGGACATATTTAACCACCCAAGTTGTTTAATTTTGTCAGAAACATGGTCGTATTTACGTAAATTAAAAATGAAGCGAATGCAAGCATTTTGGACCTTTTGAATACGTTGCTTCTGAAAATGATCCAAATGTGAACCATAAACAACATCACAGTAATCAAAACGAGAAAGTATGAGGGAGTTGACAAGCATAGATTTTAGGTTTATATTTAAATAATCTCGGTGCTGCCAAAGGGATTTTATGATGGAGAAAGAATTTTGGATAAGGGAGGTAGTGTTTTCAGAGAAACGTAAATCGTTATCTATAATAAGACCTAGATTTTTAGAACTGTGGGTTAATGATAGCGGTGAATCATTAATTTTGACATTTATATATTTTTCTGCTGCAAGCCGCGCATCTTTAGGACCAAACAACATAACAGAGGACTTAGAAGGATTAATGCGCAGAGAATGTTGGTGTGATAGTTCAATTAAATTATTTAAATCTATATTAATTAAGTTGACAGTCTCAACTATATCACCAGGTGGACAAGAGATATATAGTTGGGTATCGTCTGCATAAAAATGAACTGAACAATAATTTAGCACGCTATGGAGTTTAGAAGTATAAAGGGAGTAGAGTAGAGGACCAAGGATAGATCCTTGAGGAACACCCGAGGTGACGGGAAGTAAAGAGGAAGTGAGGTTTTTTAATTTCACTGCTTGTTGCCTATTACTAAAATATGAATTTAACAGTGTGATTGCATTATTGCTAAAATTAAGATAATGAAGCTTTGCAGTCAAGAGAGAATGGCTAATAGTATTGACGGCTTTACTATAATCGAGAAGAACTAAAGTGGTAAGTTTGCCAGAATCATTAGCTAACATAATATCATTGGTTAGATGAGTAAGAGCAGTTGTAGTACTATAGCCTTTGTAACGGTTTACTTTTCCCGTTAACCTTAACCCTTTCCTACTACCTTTGCGACATCTTTTTTGTCGGTTATTTAGAGATCGTTTACTGTTTTAGTGTTCATTATTATTGTTTGTCGCTAGACAGCGCGAGCAGTCAGAACTGTTGCCGTGTTATTAATTTAATTAAAATATGTTTAATCTTGCGAGCGCAAAACTTGGGTTTTTTGGTCACTCGGCAAGTGGATTTCAAGCAAATTGAACAGTGTGTGCAAGAGTGAGTTTACTCAGCAAAGGGCGCTTTAGTTTAGTTTTGTACGACCCTAATTATCGCCCATAGTCAAACTATTACGGGGTTTCGTACTCATCGCCACTTCGGCGGATTTTCACCGTTTTCTTCGTCCATCGCCCGATTTTTGGTGCTCGTTGTCGCCATCACTGGAGCCAAGGCACCACCCCAACAACTCTTGGGGGATCTTCCTGTCTACTGGGGCTCTTCTTTCGCCTACTCAGCACATCCACGACACGCCGGGGATGCTCCAACATCGCACAGCTAAGTACTGTTTTAATTACACAGTGATAACTAGATACAGTGCTACGCAACCCTTGTTAGTACTATCGTGCGAATCTAGCTTACCCTTTGGAGGGTTAATTATTGCACCTAGTATCGATTTAAAGCGATATTTTAAGACAATATTGACTGTATTTTTCTATTAAAATTTTCGTTACGCCGCCTATGGTTGGTGCCAGCGCGGACAATAATTTGGCCGTTCTACACAAGTATTGGCCGTTACTCTCTATTTGTTATTATTTTTGTCTGAGAGTTGTATTTTTTGATTCTGTATAAAATCATAGTTATTTCTAGTTCATATTTTGGGAGATCTCCTGCTAGGCTAATATTAAGATATATATTTATGATTATTATTGATTTTTCATCGTATTGTTTATGAAGATTTTAACAATTGTCTTTGATAAATATCACGATTATTGTAACAACAATTCTGACTGTTCCGTTTCTAATAGAATAATAGATTGTAGAGTTTTTTTCGAAATTTGAAATTTTACGTAATATTACTCTGATTAGTTAAACTCAATTCTGGCTTTTTATGTTGCAAAGTACCCAACTCTCACCAATTTAATTATCCCTAGATCCCTGGCTTCCCATCCTTTTTTTGAGCTAGCGTCATTTTTCGTAATTTTTATTTTATCTAAAATTACGTGGCGCCCTAAGTATTATATCCGATTCATTTATTCGTATACGAACCACGATTGTACGTATTCACGTACCCTCTCCGACTGCTGCGCTGGGCATTCCGTTTTGTACACCAAAGGTAGGTGGCACCTTTTCTAAACCCAGATTGCGTGGCAGGCAGCAAAGAATCACAAAATGCCAGCAATCGAATATTTTGGAAAACGCAGGAAGGATGCTGATAGGTCTTAGATCACTAAGAGATGATGGTGATTTGTTTTTGGGAATAGGAGATATGAGTGATATTTTCCATTGTAATGGTACTGTAGAATGAAGTAGACAAAAGTTGAAGATGTGGACAAGGAAAGGAGTAATGAAGGGAGTACATAAATTAATCATTGTGATGGACAGCCCATCAATGCCAACTGCCTTGCTTTTAAGAGAATGGATTATTTTATCAACCTCTGATTCATTGCATAGATTAAAGGAGAATTCAGGATTGCCATCAGTAATTCTAGTATTATTATAAAAATCTAATAATTCAGGTGGTGGTCTATCAATGGTAAATTGTTGTGTGAAGTAATTATTTATTAGCTCAGCATCACCTAGTTGACTAGGAATAGCTGTATTCGTATTAGGATGAATGCCAAGATGACGCAAATTCGACCATGTATTTCGGCTACTAGATGAATGAAATTTATGCTCTAAGAATGCTTTCTTTTCGCGACGTATAGCTGTAGTGGTGTAATTACGTAGCTCCTTATAATAACCCCAATGCGATATAAGTTTACTGTTTTTATATCTCAATAAAGCATTATCACGTAATTTCATCATTTCTTTTATAGTATCAGTAATCCATGGTACTTTCTTGGGTCTAGCTTTAATTGTTTTTAAAGGTGCATGATAATTAAATAAATCCAACAAACAACTTGTTAAATAATTTACTTTCTCATCAACGGTGTTAAGATTGTATATGTAGTCTAAATTTAAAGACATTAAATCAAGAGAAAATATACTGAAATCAAAATTCTTAAAATCACGGAAAGTTATGAATTTGGGGGGTTCGGGACATTTGGATACGTTAATATACAAGTAAACAAGACAGTGATCTGATATATGTAAGTTAAGAGTACCGTGAGAATGAATTATATTACAATTTGTTATAATAACGTCAAGTAGGCTAATGCTGTTATTAGTTATACTAGTAGGTTCATTTATTATCTGTTTTAAAGAAAAACTCTCTAATATTTCATTAAATTTTGATACAATATTATTCTCTGCTTTAAGCATATTTATATTTACATCTCCAGCTGTAACTATATAGTCATGGTTGACTAACACTGAAGAGTATTGAGTTTCGAGTTCATCAAGAAATGAGAGACAGTTGCCTTTAGGTGGCCTGTATATAACACCAAAGGCAAAAGATAAATTTTTTATTTTTAATGTGATCCAAAGTTGTTCAAAATTATTAGAGATACCACTGTGAATTAAACTATACTTCAGTGAAGATTTAATATAAATGGTCACGCCTCCACCGCGTGTCTCTCTGTCACAGCGTATTAAAGAATAATTTTGTATACACACAGCATCAGAGTCATTAATACTACTTAACCACGTTTCCGTTATACCGATCACATCATAATTATATTGGAGAATATGATATTTTAATACATCAAACTCAGTGAATAAAGATCTTACATTAATATGTACAAAACTGAAATAATTCATATATTATTTGTAAATAAAATATAACAAAAGAAATATACGTATAAACACAAAGGTTCAGATTTTAGCGTAACCTTCAAATAAACAATTGATTTTAATTAACAAACGTCATTCAAACTAAGTAACCAGCTGAGTAAGTGGCAAGATGCAGGTTGAATGAGGTTTGATTAACTAAAAAGAAGTAAATGAACACTTTGGTACACAAAAGAATTGGTACAGTAGAATATACAACGAATAGGTTTAAATTGAAGCAGCTCTGGTTTATATAAATAAAGATTAATCAGCAGATTTCTATAGGTTTTAATCCGGTTGATTTATGTGTGGTATTATTATAAGCTAAAAGAGCATAGTGTACTTTGTTTTCTATTATTTCATTTTTAAAATGTTCTTGTTCATTAAATAATCGAATATGCTCCACGAGGGTCGAATGGAAACGTTCAACAAGTCCATTAGAATTTGGATGTTGTGAACATATGAAATGGATATCAATTTTGTGTAACATTAACATTTCTTTCAAAACAGTATTTTTGAATTCTAAGCCGTTATCTGATATTATTAATTTGGAATACCATGATGTGAAAAGAACTTTGTCAATTGATTAACAATTTCAATAGCATTAGTTGTTTTTACTATATACGCTTGGGCATATTTGGAAAAAGCGTCTATGATTGTAAGAAATTTACAATTTTCTAAACTTAAAGTGTCAATATGAATGGTGTCAAAAGGTTTATTCGGGGTAGGTGTTATATTATATTTTGGTTTAATTGGGTTGCGCTCATATTTTGATTTCAAGCAAACTTCACATTGATTAATATAATTAGAAATTGTTTTTACTTGATTTGGCCAATAATAAATTCTTTTTAATTTATGATGCGTTTCTTGAATACCGCGGTGGTTAGTCTTACTTTCGTGATAATTTTTTATCGTGTCAGAAATGTCGTCGTCACGTTCTACGTCTATCAGTTTACTATTACTTTTAACAAGATGTAATTCTGAATTTCTAAAATATTTTTGAATAACATTACTAAATTTTTCATATACTGGTTGTTCAAAATACAAGTAATATTTTACTTTAGGTACTATATAATTTTTAACAAAATCTATAACATCATTTTCGAAATTGTTTTGTGAAATTTGAACATTTATTCTCATTTTATCTGTATGAAGTTTTGTTATTTTTGGTGTAGAAGGAGAATGAATTACTTCACTAATTATTATTTGATTTTTCCCAACATTAACAGGTGATTCACTGATAGGTATGCCGGTTATCGGATACTCTGGGTTTGAGTGAATGGTCGCGTCGCTATCATCTGGTTCCGAGTAATCATCGTTTCGTGTCTTATCATCTGTCTCCACTACGAGAGACTCACTATAATTTTGATTGTCATTATTTTCAAATTGTCTATTAAAATTATCCATATTCTTAAAAAAGGCATCACAAGTAGTTTCGTCATTTTCATTCGCATTTATTTCATAGTTAGGAAGGTTTTCTTCAACTTCAATGATTTTATAATTATTATCTGAGACTGTATTCTTACTTTCCAAATAAGTTTTATATTGAGATATCAGGGGCTGACTTTCTATAATTTCAGGGTCGGTTTGAATAATATTTAAATTTTTACAAGGGATTCGGCTCAGTGCATCTGCATTCGTATTTAATTTCCCTTTTTTATAAACGATCTCATAATCAAACTCTTCTAATTTTAACCTCCATCTTACTAATTTTGAATTTGGTTCTTTCAATGAAAATAACCATTGCAATGGTTTATGATCGGTAATGATTTTGAATTTTCTGCCAAATAGATAAGGCCTAAAATATTTCGTTGCCCACACAATAGCAAGAAGTTCTTTTTATATCGTTGAATAATTTTGTTCAGACTCATTAAGAGTCCTACTTGCATATGCAATTGGTAAATCGGAACCAATCGGTCCTTGTGATAAAATGGCACCGATAGCGTGGTTACTGGCATCCGTTGTGACGTTAAATGGTTTTTCGAAATTTGGGTATTGAAGTATTGGTTCGTTGACAAGAACGTTTTTACATGTGTTGAAACATTCAACATATTCCGGATCATTTAATTTTATTTCTGCGCCTTTCTTAAGGCATTTTGTCAAAGGTTTAATTAATTGTGCAAAGTTTTTGATAAATTTTCGGTAAAAACCGAGTAGTCCGAGAAAAGCTTTTATTTGTTTGGTTGTTTTGGGTATTGGGTAAGATTTTATTGCTTCGACTTTGTCCGGGTTAGGCTTGACACCTTCGGGGGTAACGACATGTCCTAAATAAGCGACTTCTCTTTTAAAGAATTCAGACTTGTCTAATTGAATTTTCAGATTTGCTTTTTTTAGTCTTTCAAACACGGCACGTAAACTTTCGATATGCTCTTGTAAACTTGTGCTAAAAATGATTACGTCATCAAGATATACAAGGCAAATATCATTTATTAAACTACGCAAAACATTGTCCATAACGCGCTGGAATGTAGCAGGGGCATTTTTTAAGCCGAAAGCATTCTTAGAAATTCATAGTGCCCGTTTTCTGTGCTAAATGCGGTTTTTGGAAAATCATCTTTGGAAATTTCAATTTGATGGAATCTCGACGCTAAATCTAATTTTGTAAAATATTGGCATCTTCCAAGTTTGTCTAATAAGGTGTTAATATTCGGGATTGGATATTTATCGTCAATTGTTTTTTCGTTGAGTTTTCTATAATCAATAACAATGCGCCATTTCTTTTTACCGGACGCATCTAATTTCTTTGGTACTATCCACACAGGGGATGACCATGGTGAATGTGAGGGTCTAATAATTTTTTGACTTAACATTTTTGAAATTTGATCTTGAACTTCTTTTCTATGAACTTCGGGGTATCTGTATGTCTTAGTGTAGATAGGGAGTTCGTCTTTTGTTCTTATCTGGTGTTTTATTTCGTTCGTGAATGTGAGAGTGTTATCGTCTGTATGAAAAATGTCCGAGTATTCTTTTATCAATTTTGTAATAGCTATTTTTTCTTCAGGGTTCATGTGTTCTGTACGAATTTTAGAAATGTCAAAATTATTTTTTGAATTTTGAAAGAAATTTAAATTATTTATCTCGAATTTATCTAATGGTTCAGAAACAATTTTATTTATTGTGTCAATGACACATTCCTTATCACTGGTATTAATGATAGGATAATAAATTTTGTAATTTTTAATATTTGCAATACCTTCGGGAATTACTAGATTTTCAATTTGGGTTTGTTTTACAAATATGTCACCATTTTCAATATTATTAATATGAAATTGTACAATTGTTTCAGAATTAGGTGGAATATTGACATAATGTGGTTTTGATGAAATTTTGTGATACTGCATTTTTATTTCACGTGTTGGAGTAATAATAATGTCTCGTGTAAGGTCAATAATGGCTTCTAAAATTTTTAGATTATCTAGACCTATTAAAATATCAAATTGACTATGAAAATCAAATAAATAATATTTTAAAAGAATGTTAGGTTTATTAAATAATTTTGAACACGGCAAAGATAAGCTGAATTTTTCTACAGTGGTACCATGAGCTGTTGTAATTTTATATGGGTCACTTTTAATTTTATTATTATAAAATTTACTTGCAATTTCTGGTTTTATAAATGATCGTGTGCTACCTGTGTCAATTAATGCTTTTAAATTATGTTCTGGTAAAATAACAAAAGGTAGTTCACTTTGATTATCTGATAAATTTAACAATTCGATATGGTTTCCGAGGCTTCTAACTCTAAAAAATAGTTTTCATCATGTTCGGGTTCAATATATTCAGTTTCTGATTCCGGTTCTTGAATAACAATATTTTCGTCGTTTATGTCACTTGTTTCTGTATTATACAGTTCTTCCGCAATGTAATTTTGTCGTATTTGTGGTAGTCTTTGGTTAAATTGTTGTTGTCGAGACATATTAAAATTGGATGGGCCTGGTCTGGTTGCGTTTGTCTGTTTGGTGCTGATACTCATGGGAGTAGGCTTGGTGAATTTTTGATTTGGATTTGGCTTGAATGCGTTAAATTGGGAAGTTTGAGGTTGGTTTTTTATGGGAAAGTTTTGTGACGATCGGTACATAAGTTGATTGTTAGGTGTTGGACGGTACATTAGTTGATTGTTAGGAAGATTTTGCATGGGTCGATATTGTGTTTGCGAAATATTCCTGGTTAATTTAGTATTATATTTATTTTGTGTACGTGAGTGATTTTCTAGTTGAAAATCGTTGGTCAACATATTAAGTGCAGAGTTCATATCTACAGGGTTTTTAGTGCGCATTAAATTACCAAGGGGATCTTTTAGTCCTCTTAACAAAATTCTAACAGCGTATTTTTGGAAATAACCAATTAAAATGGGTGCTTCTGTTGCATCAATGTGGGTTGTTATGTACACGATTTGTAAATTTAGAATATCTTGTACTCTATTATAAAACTGAAATGCGGATTCATTTCCTTGTTTCAATTCCGTCATTTCTATATTCAATGTGTAACAATCGCGCTTGTCTGAATACGTATTAATTAACGATTTCTTTAAATCTGCCCAACTATTAATTGTGCAGCTTGCAATATTAGTGGCGGCTTCGTCCTTAATTTTCGATAGTATACTTGACATCAGATATTCATTCTGAAAGTCTTCGGGATCAATTCTATTATAAAATTTTGTAACTAACTTTTCGCAAATTTCAATGAAGCGAGCTAATAATTTTGCATCTCCATAAAAATCTGGCACCATATCTAGGTACTCTTTTTTCAATACGGGAGTTGCCATATTTGTTATATTTAAGTTACTTATTTCTTCAATTACGTCTTCAAATGAAAAAGGAAAAGTATTATTTGTTGGCGAGTTACAAGAAACAATTGAATCGGTGTCTGTGTTCTCTGAATCTGAATTTGGCTGAATGATATCTCTAAACGACATGTAGTACTTACAGGACTATCATCAGCTTGTCCACGGGCTCCTGCGACGTATTCAGCATTTCAGGAGTCTTGGGTATCGCCTGGCAGCTCTGTGTTCAGCAGGGCTGGAGATCTACGGTGATGCGCGATATGCACTCGCGATTTAGTAGTATCTGCGATCACTTCGTTGTGATTCCCAGTAAATCGTTAAAACGAAACGGATTATTTATTTTTATTAATTCGTCTGTGAATCTTACCGACTGCGCCAGTTAAGTAACCGTACTTTAGGTACTTTAGATTCATTTAACAGATGTTTATTGTTCAATGTTTACAGTATAACTAACTACAATTTTCTTATTCTAATCTTATATACTACAGATAACAAATGTAACAAGAGTATCTGGGAAACTGCTGGCGTCAGCGGGTCCCACTGGATGTGGTCATCTAACTTGTACATGTCGTGTGCAATGGCTTATGTTTGCAAAATCAGGATAAAATAACTGTTTTCAGCTTGCAAAAACATACAAAATGCTGTTTTCAAGAATTTAAACTGTCATATGCATGTTTCTGTCGTGTATAATGGCTAATGTTGGTGAAATCAAGATAAAATTGCTGTTTTAAACATGCAAAAGCATACAAAACACCGTTTTCAAGTATTTAAATAGTCATATTCATGCTTCTGTCGTGTATAATGGCTAATGTTGGTGAAATCAACATAAAATTGCTGTTTTAAGCATGCAAAAGCATACAAAACACCGTTTTCAAGTTTCAAGTATTTAAACTGTCATATGTGTAATGGCTTATGTTTGCAAAATCAAGATAAAATAGCTGTTTTCAGCTTGCAAAAACATAAAAAACGCTGTTTTCAAGTATTTAAACTGTCATATTCATGTTTCTGTCGTGTATAATGGCTAATATTGGTGAAATCAAGATAAAATTGCTGTTTTAAGCATGCAAAAGCATACAAAACAGTGTTTTCAAGTATTTAAACTGTCATAATCATGTTTCTGTCGTGTAGAATGGTTAATGTTGGTGAAATCAAGATAAAATTGCTGTTTTAAGCATGCAAAAGCATACAAAACACCGTTTTCAAGTATTTAAACTGTCATATTCGTGTATATGTCGTGTGTAATGGCTTATGTTTGCAAAATCAAGATAAAATAGGTGTTTTCAGCTTGCAAAAACATACAAAACGCTGTTTTCAAGTATTTAAACTGTCATATTCATGCTTCTGTCGTGTATAATAGCTAATGTTGGTGAAATCAAGATAAAATTGCTGTTTTAAGCATGCAAAATCATACAAAACACTGTTTTCAAGTATTTAAACTGTCAGAATCATGTATATGTCATGTATAATGGCTTATGTTTGCAAAATCAAGATAAAATAGCAGTATTCAGCTTGCAAAAACATACAAAACGCTGTTTTCAAGAATTTAAACTGTCATATTCATGCATATGTCGTGTGTTATGCTTATGTTTGCAAAATAATGGTAAAAGAGCTGTTTTCAGCTTGCGAAAACATACAAAACGCTGTTTTCATGTATTTAAACTGTCATATTCACGTTTCTGTCGTGTATAATGGATAATGTTGGTGAAATCAAGATAAAATTGCTGTTTTCAGCTTGCAAAAACATTCAAAACGCTGTTTTCAAGCATTTAAACTGTCATTTTCATGTTTCTGACGTGTTTCGTGGCTAATGTTGGTGAAATCAAGAAAAAATTGCTGTTTTAAGCATGCAAAAGCATACAAAACACTGTTTTCAAGTATTTAAACTGTCATATTCATGTATATGTCGTGTGTAATGGCTTATGTTTGCAAAATCAAGATAAAATAGCAGTTTTCAGCTTGCAAAAACATACAAAACGCTGTTTTCAAGTATTTAATTTGTCATATTCATGTTTCTGACGTGTTTAATGGCTAATGTTGGTGAAATCAAAATAAAATTGCTGTTTTAAACATGAAAAAGCATACAAAACACCTTTTTCAAGTATTTAAACAGTCATATTCATGTTTCTGTCGTGTATAATAGCTAATGTTGGTAAATTCAAGATAAAATTGCATTTTTAAGCATGCAAAAGCATACAAAATGCTGTTTTCTAGTATATAAACTGTCATAATCATGTTTCTGTCGTGTAGAATGGTTAATGTTGGTGAAATCAAGATAAAATTGCTGTTTTAATCATGCAAAAGCATACAAAACACCGTTTTCAAGTATTTAAACTGTCATATTCATGTATATGTCGTGTGTAATGGCTTATGTTTGCAAAATCAAGATAAAATAGCTGTTTTCAGCTTGCAAAAACATACAAGACGCTGTTTTCAAGTATTTAAACTGTCATATTCATGTTTCTGTCGTGTATAATGGCTAATGTTGGTGAAATCAAGATAAAATTGCTGTTTTAAGCATGCAAAAGCATACAAAACACTGTTTTCAAGTAATTAAAATGTCATAATCATGTATATGTCGTGTGTAATGGCTTATGTTTGCAAAATCAAGATAAAATAGCAGTTTTCAGCTTGCAAAAACTTACAAAACGCTGTTTTCAAGAATTTAAACTGTCATATTCATGTTTCTGACGTGCTTATTGGCTAATGTTAGTGAAATCAATATAAAATTGCTGTTTTAAGCATGCAAAAGCATACAAAACACCGTTTTCAAGTATTTAAACTGTCATATTCATGTATATGTCGTGTGTAATGGCTTATGTTGGCAAAATCAAGATAAAATAGCTGTTTTCAGCTTGCAAAAACATACAAAACGCTTTTTTCAAGTATTTAAACTATCATATTCATGTTTCTGTCATGTATAATGGCTAATGTTGGTGAAATCAAGATAAAATTGCTGTTTTAAGCATGCAAAAGCATACAAAACACCGTTTTCAAGTATTTAAACTGTCATATTCATGTATATGTCGTGTGTAATGGCTTATGTTTGCAAAATCAAGATAAAATAGCTGTTTTCAGCTTGCAAAAACATACAAAACGCTGTTTTCAAGTATTTAAACTGTTATATTCATGTTTCTGTCGTGTATAATGGCTAATGTTGGTGAAATCAAGATAAAATTGCTGTTTTAAGCATGCAAAAGCATACAAAACACTGTTTTCAAGTATTTAAAATGTCATATTCATGTATATGTCGTGTGTAATGGCTTATGTTGGCAAAATCAAGATAAAATAGCTGTTTTCAGCTTGCAAAAACATACAAAACGCTTTTTTCAAGTATTTAAACTATCATATTCATGTTTCTGTCATGTATAATGGCTAATGTTGGTGAAATCAAAATAAAATTGCTGTTTTTAACATGAAAAACACAGTTTTAAGTATTTAAACTGTCATATTCATGTATATGTCGTGTGTAATGGCTTATGTTTGCAAAATCTAGATAAAATAGCTGTTTTAATTTTGCGAAAATATACAAAACGCTGTTTTCAAGTATATAAACTGTCATATTCATGTTTCAGTCGTGTATAATGGCTAATGTTGGTGAAATCAAGATAAAATAGCTGTTTTGAGCATGCAAAAGCATACAAATCGCCGTTTCAAATATTTAAACTGAAATATTCTCGTATATTTCGTGTGTAATGGCTCATGTTTGCCAAATCAAAATAAAATAGCTGTTTTTAGTTTGCAAAAACATACAAAACCCTGTTTTCAAGTATTTAAACTGTCATATTCATGTTTCTGTCCTGTATAATGGCTAATGTTGGTGAAATCAAAGTAAAATTTCTGTTTTTAGCATGCAAAAGCATACAAAACGCCGTTTTCAAGTATTTAAACTGTCATATTCATGTATATGTCGTGTGTAATGGCTTATGTTTGCAAAATCAAGAAAAAATAGCTGTTTTCAGCTTGCAAAAACATACAAAATGCTGTATTCAAGTATTTAAACTCTCATATTTATGCTTCTTTCGTGTATAATGGCTAATGTTTGTGAAATCAAGATAAAATTGCTGTTTTAAGCATGCAAAAGCATAACACCGTTTTTAAGTATTTAAACTGTCATATTCATGTATATGTCGTGTGTAATGGCTTATGTTTGCAAAATAAAAATAAAATAGAGGTTTGCAGCTTGCAAAAACATACAAAATGCTGTTTTTAAGTATTTAAACTGTCATATTCATGTTTCTGTCGTGTATAATGGCTAATGTTGGTGAAGTCAAGATTAAATTGCTGCTTTAAGCATGCAAAAGCATACAAAACTCCGTTTTCGAGTATTTAAACTGTCATATTCATGTTTCTGTCGTGTATAATGGCTAATGTTGGTCAAATCAAGATTAAATTGCTGTTTTAAGCATGCAAAAGCATACAAAACGCCGTTTTTAAGTATATAAACTGTTATATTCATGTATATGTCGTGTGTCATGGCTTATGTTTGAAAAATCTCGATTATATAGCTGTTTTCAGCTTGCAAAAATATACAAAATGCTGTTTTCAAGTATTAAAACTGTCATATTCATGTTTTCGTCGTGTATAATGGCTAATGTTGTTAAAATCAAGATAAGATTGCTGTTTTAAGCATGCAAAAGCATACAAAACACTGTTTTTAAGTATTTATACTGTCATATTCATGTATATGTCGTATGTAATAGCTTATGGTTGCAAAAACATAAAAAATGCTGTTTTCAAGTATTTAAACTGTCATATTCATGTTTCTGTCGTGTATAATGGCTAATGTAAGTGAAATCAAGATAAAATTGCTGTTTTAAGCATGCAAAAGCATACAAAACGCTGTGTTTATGTATTTAAAATGTCATATTCATGTTTCTCTCGTGTATAATGGCTAATGTTGGTGAAATCAAAATAAAATTGCTGTTTTAAGCATGCAAAAACATACAAAACGCTGTTTTCAAGAATTTAATTTGTCATATTCATGTTTCTGACGTGTTTAGTGGCTAATGTTGGTGAAATCAAGATAAAATTGCTGTTTTAAACATGCAAAAGCATACAAAACACCGTTTTCAAGAATTCAAACTGTCATATTCATGTATATGTCGTGTGTAATGGCTTATGTTTGCAAAATCAAGATAAAATAGCTGTTCTCAGCTTGCAAAAACATACAAAACGCTGTTTTCAAGTATTTAAACTGTCATATTCGTGTTTCTGACGTGTTTAGTGGCTAATGTTGGTGAAATCAAGATAAAATTGCTGTTTTAAGCATGCAAAAGCATACAAAACACCGTTTTCAAGTATTTAAACTGTCATATTCAAATTATTTTATTGCTTCTTCTATTACACTTTTTAAAAAGATTTTTATTTCCTTTACAATAATAATGGATTACAATATGTACTTTATTGTTCCAAGACTAACATCAGACTAAATTATAAAATACAATTCCAGCTCTAAGTAAAATATAATATGATGCGTCAGGAGATAGTTGACGCTCCTGAGAAGCAGCTGAGGTCAGGGGTTCTCACCATGTAACACCTCCCTCCTTAAGCAGAAACTCTAGGGTGGAACAACTTGAGTTTCGTCAACTACCCTTGGGTTTCCTTGAACTTTCTGTAACATTTTATTTTTGATTAGTTTTACAATAAAATGTAATATTATTATAGCCGTGAAGATGGCGATATAAATAGTCAATCCTCTTGAATAATGGATCTGTAGATCGATTGGTTCTGCGGGGACTTCTTGAGTTTCTTGAAGTTGAATTTGGTGTAGCTTGTCGAGTGATAATTTATCCAATTTTAATTCTTCAACTTGTGTTACGGTTGAGTTTCGCATCTCAATTTTTTCTAGTTTTAGTGGGTGACCTGGTATTATCTTCATTTTGTTGGAGTAGACGTAAAAGGGTGTTTTGAATCCGCAAGTAGGTGGAACAACGAACAGATATGTTCCTTGTAAGGAAGCAATAGTGTTTTGCTTGCACATTGTTTGTACCTTCTGATGTTTAGGAAATATTCCAATGTAGTGTGCTTCATTAATTTTCAAAATGATTTCTTGATTCATTGTGACTGGTATTTGTTGACAATTATTTGCTGTAACTTCAGATGACAAAATTGAAATTAAACAGTCTTTTTCTTTCTGTAGTGGTAGGAGACTAGTGCTTTTACACAAAAATTCTGGTTGCAGATCGATGCATTCATCATTGCTGTATTGATATGCATTGTTGCTTAATGATAGGTAGGTTGAGGGTGGAATAATAATTGATTTATTTTCGTTGGGAATTGAGAATAAATGATAATGTTCGAAGGTTTCCGGGTGGACTAGAGGAAATTCTAGTGAAAACATAACTTTTTCTTCAAAAATATGTACTTTGGTTTCTATGACATTATAATATTTTAAGAGGTCATTGGCATCAGAAAATAACAGTTGTTTGTGATTATAAATTAAATATAATTCATTAACAATTTCTTTTAAATCTTGATAAGGAATAATACTAGGATGAGCAATTTTTAAATTTGCAAATGTTATGGCGTTTTCCATTTCTACTATGAAATTTAATATTGAATCGAGATTTAGTTTTATTTGTTCCAAAGTTTCGTGTGTTTCTGTATAATATAAGAAATTATAGTTTGTACTGTTTATTGCTTGAACTAGTTCGTTCGTCTTATTCTGAATTTTATGTTGATTATTCATAATTATAGTCATTGTCTCATTGATGCTAGACATAATCATTTTTGAGAGTGAAATTTGTTCATTTAATTTTGCAACGATCTTATTTTGATGTGTTTCTAATTCTAAAATATTCTTATGAATTTCATTGGCATCTTCGTTATCCATGTTGCCTGTTATTGTTTTTATAATTGAACCTAAAGGGTTAATTACTCCTCGTTTTTGACGTTTTTCGTGGTAAAACAAATTAATTTTATTATTAACAGTTTCAATTTCATTTTCTAATCGTTTATAATAACTGTGTAAAGAATGATAAAGATCTGGGGTAGCTACGTCAATTATTACTTTTATTTGTAAGTAATTTTCATTTATTGAAGTTATTGCATTTTTAATAGACTTAAGGTCAATGTAATGTAAGAAGGTATGGGAAGAGGTTTGTATTTTTGCATGTCCCAATTTAAATGGAAGGATGCCGGGATTAGTCGCTAAATTCTGTATTTGTACTATTTGCGTCTTCGTCATGTGAAGGATCGCTAGTCTGTAACAAAGGAGACTTTTTCAATAATTTATTTTCCAATATTTTTATTTTTGGTTTAACTCGACTTTTTATCTTTTTAAAGTGACAGGTTTTTAATCTTGATCTCTTTATATTAGATAGGTGAATATTTTTTGAAGTATTACCGTGATCTGGTTTAATTTCCGCCGTCTTTAGTTTCTGATTTATTTTATCAATTTGTTCAGGTTTAAATTTATTCTTTGTTTTACTTTGTTTTTGTTTATTCTTTACGAATACTGTGTCTGGTATTTCCGGTAGATCTTCGCGATTTTTATTAGCGTAATTTATTGTCTTTTGTTTGTAATTTTCATTTCTTTCCCTAATTTTATTATAAAGCAGTTTTATTTTTTCTTTATGATTAACAATATAGTTATTAACTAATTGTTTTTCTAACTCAATGTCTAATAATGAATGAGAGTCTAAATGTCCTGATATTATTTCGCATGGTTTTAATTTTGTGACTGAATGAATGGAATTATTATATGCTAAAAGTGCATAGTTAATTTTTATTTAAATAGGCTCTTTAGAATATTCTTCCTGATTATTTAATAATCGGATGTGTTCGATAAGGGTTGAATGGAATCGTTCAATCATGCCATTTGATTCTGGGTGTTGGGAACTGACGAAATGTAATTTAATTTTGTGTACTTCTAACAGTTCTCTAATTAATGAATTTTTAAATTCTAGACCGTTGTCTGAAATGACTTGGTCTGGGATGCCATGATGTGTAAAATATTTTACAAGATTATTTACAACTTCAATACCTTGGCCTGAGTTTAATTTATAAGCCTGTGCGTATCTTGAGAATGAATCAATAATAGTAAGAAATTTTTGTTTTTCTAAAGAAATTGTGTCTACGTGCAATATTTGAAATGGTTTCGTTGGAGTGGGTGAAATGTTAAATTTTGGTTTTACTGGTACTCTATCATATTTTGTTTTCAAACATATTTCACATTCGTTTATGTAAGTTTGAATAGATTTTCTTAAATTTGGCCAATAATATCGTGTTTTTATTTGATTTTCAGTCTCATCGAGACCTCGGTGGTTTGTTTTACTTTCATGATAATTTTGTATTGTTTGTTTAATATCATCTTGATTTTCTATGTCTAAAAGTTTTTGAGTATACCTAACAAGGTTTATTTCGGAGTTTTTAAAATATTTTTGAATTACTGAACAAAATTTTTCATATATTGGGTCTTCAAAATATAATTGATACTTCACTTTCGGGACAATATATTCTTTTACAAAATTTACTATATCTCTAACATAATTATTTTTTGAGATTTGAATAATTATACGTTGTGTGTTCTGAAAGAGTTTTACAATTTTTGGTTTCTTTGGATCGTAATGTACTTCTGAAATAATAATTTGATTTTTTCCGTAGTTAACTGGCTTTTCAACAATTGGAATACCTACGATTGGATTTTCTACGTTTGTGTGCACTGTGTCATCATCATCAGGGATTTCTATAATTTCGTTATCATATTCAACAGCTAATGAATTATTATCAAATTTTTTGTTTTTATCTTCTTTAATATTTTCAGCAAAACTTTTATTAAATTCTTTCATAAAATCAAATATTCCTCCTGAATCTTCAATTGTTTCGTTAACATTAATTTGGATTCGTGATAGTGCGTCTGCGTTTTTATTTAACGATCCTTTTTTATAAATTATTTGATAATCATACTCTTCTAGCTTTAAGCGCCATCTAACAAGTTTAGAATTGGGTTCTTTAAGTGAAAACAGCCATTGTAATGGACGATGGTCTGTGTAAATAAGAAATTTACGTCCAAATAAATAGGGTCTGAAATGTTTGACCGCCCAAACTATCGCTAAAAGCTCTTTCTCTATAGTTGAGTACTTAGTTTCAGAGTCATTGAGTGTGCGACTTGCATAAGCTATCGGTAAATCTGAACCGACTTTTCCTTGTGATAGTACTGCGCCTATTGCAACATTACTCGTGTCTGTTGTCAGAATGAAAGGTTTTTCGAAATCTGGAAATTGTAAGATTGGTTCGTTCGATAATAAATTTTTGCAAATATTAAAGCAATTAACGTACTCGGTACTTTGAATATCTATGGTTGCATTTTTCTTTAAACATGAAGTCATTGGCTTTGTTAATTTAGCAAAATTTTTTATAAATTTTCTGTAATATCCTAACAGTCCTAAAAATGCTTTTATTTATTTTGATGTTTTTGGTAGGGGATAATTTTGTATAGCTCTGATTTTTTCTGGGATTGGTTTAATACCGTCGGGTGTGATTATATGACCAAGGAATGTAACTTCCTTTTTTAAGAATTCTGACTTATCGAGTTGGATTTTAAGGTTACTTTCACGTAATTTTTGAAAAATTTGTTTTAAATAACCATGTGTTCTTGAAGAGAAGCTGAGAAAACAATGATATCATCCATGAATACAAAACAGGTTTTATTAATAAATTCTTTTAAAACATTATCCATTACTCTCTGAAATGTGGATGGTGCATTTTTGAGTCCGAATGGCATTCTCAAATACTCGTAGTGTCCGTTTTCAACATTAAATGCGGTTTTCTGAATATCATTTGGGTGCATTTCAATTTGGTGAAATCCACTCGCCAAATCAAGGGTGGAAAAATATTGTGAACGTCCTAATCTATCTAAGATGTCTGTGATATTTGGTATTGGGTAACGATCATCTGTAGTTTTTTCGTTTATCTTTCGATAATCGACTACAATTCGCCATTTTTGTTTTCCGGAGGCATCGGCCTTCTTTGGAACGATCCAAATAGGGGATGACCAGGGTGAGTCGCTGGGTCTAATAATTCCTTGTTGTAACATATTATTTATTTGTCTTTCAACTTCGGGCTTATGAATAAATGGGTATCTATAAGATTTTGTATGAACAGGTATTTCATCTTTAGTTGTTATTTTATGTTTTATTTTATTTGTGAAAGTTAACGGTGTGCCTTCACGATGAAAAATATCTGAATAGGATTTAACTAATTTTTCAATTTGGTATTTTTCTTCTAAGTTAGTGTGTTCGGTACGAATTAAATTTACTATATCAGATTTGTTTAATTTTTCATATGATTTATTAAAGGTTGTAGCGTAAAATAATTCAAAATCTGTCTCATTAAATGTGTTTACATTTATGGGTTCGTACAGTTTTATTTCTTGGGGTTCGTTAGTAATATTGTAAATATCAACGGGTGCGTATCCGTCCTGACAATTTGTTATTCATTCTCTTATTAAACAATTAAATATTTTAGTTGATGGTATTAATATATCACCGTTATTTACTTTTACGGGAATTTTTAAAGTTTCTAAAGTGTGTGGTTCTATACGTGCAAAAAATAATAATTTTTTCTTTGCCTCGTAATGAGATAATTTTATTTCAGTATTCGGTGTTTTCAAAATAGATTGTTTTATATTAAGTTGTACATTTAAGTTTTTAAGGGTGTCATAACCTATTAAACCGTCAAAGAAATGATGAAATTTAAAAAGGTAGAATTTTATTTTTTTGTCGTCATTAAATTCAGGGAATGCTGGGATTTCAATACAAGAATCTCGTTTAGTTGTTTGGAATATTGAAGAGATGGTAAAATTTTCTTTCTTAATATAATTTTTAAAATATTTTTCGGCAATATCTGGGTTTAAGAATGACTTTGTTGCGCCGGTATCGATTAATAATTTTAACGGGGGATTTGAAATTTGAACGTAAGGTAAATCTTTTTTATCATAAATCGAGTGAAGCTCTATGTTTGGTTCGTTGTTAGGCTCAGTTCGTGAAAATTTTGATTATTTTCGCAAGGTGTCTCTTCGTGATTATTATCAGAAATTTCGTTTGCATAAAAGATTTGACTTTGTGTGTCATAGTCGGTATAATCTGTCTCGTAAGGTTCGTCATTTTCTTCATAGTATTGTGTCGGTTGTTCGACATTAAATAATTCTTCTACTACATAGTTTTGTTGTCTTTGTTGGTATGGTGGTCTACTTATCATTGTATTAGGTTTTGGGAAGGTACCATGTGATATTCCGCTCATAGGAGTGGGTCTTTGTTGTATAGGTCGATTTGTGGAGCTTTGGGGTTTCCATACATTAACAGTGTTGGATTTGGGTTTATTTCCAAATACTTGTTGGTTGGTAGGGAATCTTTGTGGTGTTTGATTAAATCTGGGTTGCAAGTAGATTGGGTTACTTGGGAATGGTTGATAATAATTATTAAATCTTGGTGGTGGTGGAGGTAAAGAATATTGTTTACGAATCGGTAAATTTGAATTTGACTTTAAATTTTGAATTTTGTTTCTGTTGAAATGTGATCTTTGCAAATGACGGATGTTATCTTCCGAGATGATAAACTGTCTCGCCTCTGCTAGAGTATTAGGTTTCATGGCTCGGATCGTTGATCCTAAAGGTTCTTTTAAACCAGCTAGAAATATTTTTAAAGCGTGTGTGTTATAAAAATTCTTTTTTACAACAGTAATGACATTCGCATCTTCGTGGATATCAACATAATTATGTAGAGCACTTAAATTCGACATGACTCTAGTGTAAAATTGTAATGGTTCTTCATTATCTATCTGACGTAATTGATCAAGGTCAAACAATAAACCGTTTTCGTCTCTTTGATCGCCAAAATGTGCAGTTAATGCGTCTTTTACTGTTTTCCAGTCTTTAGTTGTGCAAGTAGAATAAACTTCACGTGCTGGACCGATTAATTTAGCATAAATGCCATAAATTACTGTAATATTTTGAACACATTGTATGTTCTGTGGGTTTGAATCCCAATAATTATTAATGAGTGTATTGGAAATGTCTAAGAATGCTGATAATTCTAATGGGTTACCATCGAATTTTGGTACTATATCAAGCAGTTTAGAATCAAATTTGGGGATTGTCGCCATGTCTGAACAACTATTGTTTTGCAAAGCAACTCCCTCTTTTAATTGTAAAGTTGAAAATAATGAACTTAAATCAATATCTAAGATTTTATTTTTATATTCTAATTCTAGCTCGTTTTCACTATTTTCCTCTATGGAGATAGAAGAACGCGAGGAGTCTGACATAAAATGGATTATTTAAAAGGAAAGCAACTTACATAAGTAATACAGAAGAAGTCTTCATATCAACCTCGATGGATTCACGATGAATTTCTTCGGGCTGTGGTTCTTTTTTTCTGGATTAACAGTAGAAACTGAAGAATTTTTCTTGATGAATCTTCTTCCAGAATCCAATGCGACTGCGCCAATTATTTTATTGCTTCTTCTATTACACTTTTAAAAAAGATTTTTATTTCCTTTACAATAATAATGGATTACAATATGTACTTTATTGTTCCAAAACTAACATCAGACTAAATTATAAAATACAATTCCAGCTCTAAGTAAAATATAATATGATGCGTCAGGAGATAGTTGACGCTCCTGAGAAGCAGCTGAGGTCAGGGGTTCTCACCATGTAACATTCATGTATATGTCGTGTGTAATGGCTTATGCTTGCAAAATCAAGATAAAATAGCAGTTTTCAGCTTGCAAAAACATACAAAACGCTGTTTTCAGCTTGCAAAAACATACAAAACGCTGTTTTCAAGTATTTAAACTGTCATATTCATGTTTCTGACGTGTTTAGTGGCTAATGTTGGTGAAATCAAGATAAAATTGCTGTTTTAAGCATGCAAAAGCTTGCAAAACACAGTTTTCAAGTATATAAACTGTCATATTCATGTATATGTCGTGTGCAATGGCTTATGTTTGCAAAATCAGGATAAAATAACTGTTTTCAGCTTGCAAAAACATACAAAATGCTGTTTTCAAGAATTTAAACTGTCATATGTATGTTTCTGTCGTGTATAATGGCAAAAGTTGGTGAAATCAAGATAAAATTGCTGTTTTAAACATGCAAAAGCATACAAAACACCGTTTTTAAGTATTTAAATAGTCATATTCATGTTTCTGTCGTGTATAATGGCTAATATTGGTGAAATCAAGATAAATTTGCTGTTTTAAGCATGCAAAAGCATACAAAACACTGTTTTCAAGTATTTGAACTGTCATATTCATGTATATGTCGTGTGTAATGCTTATGTTTACAAAATCATGGTAAAAGAGCTGTTTTTAGCTTGCGAAAACATACAAAACGCTGTTTTCATGTATTTAAACGGTCATTTTTACGTTTCTGTCGTGTATAATGGATAATATTGGTGAAATCAAGATAAAATTGCTGTTTTAAGCATGCAAAAGCATACAAAACACTGTTTTCAAGTATTTAAACTGTCATATTCATGTATATGTCGTGTGTAATGGCTTACGTTTGCAAAATCAAGATAAAATAGCAGTTTTCAGCTTGCAAAAACATACAAAACGCTGTTTTCAAGTATTTAAACTGTCATATTCATGTTTCTGACGTGTTTAATGGCTAATGTTGGTGAATTCAAGATAAAATTGCTGTTTTAAGCATGCAAAAGCATACAAAACGCAGTTTTCAAGTATTTAAACTGTTATATTCATGTATATGTCGTGTGTAATGGCTTATGTTTGCAAAATCAAAATAAAATAGCTGTTTTCAGATTGCAAAAATATACAAAATGCTGTTTTCAAGTATTTATACTGTCATATTCATATTTCTGTCGTGTATAATGGCTAATGTAAGTGAAATCAAGATAAAATTGCTGTTTTAAGCTTGCAAAAACATACAAAACGCTGTTTTCAAGTATTTAAACTGTCATATTCATGTTTCTGTCGTGAATAATGGCTAATGTTGGTGAAATCAAGATAAAATAGCTGTTTTAAGCATGCAAAAGCTTACAAAACGCCGTTTCCAAGAATTTAAACTGTCATATTCATGTGTATGTCGTGTGTAATGGCTTATGTTTGCAAAATCAAGATAAAATTGCTGTTTTCAGCTTACAAAAACATACAAAATGCTGTTTTCAAGTATTTAAACTGTCATATTCATGTTTCTGTCGTGAATAATAACTAATGTTGGTGAAATCAAGATAAAACTGCTGTTTTAAGCATGCAAAAGCATACAAAACGCAGTTTTCAAGTATTTAAACTGTTATATTCATGTATATGTCGTGTGTAATGGTTTATGTTTGCAAAATCTAGATAAAATAGCTGTTTTAATTTTGCGAAAACATACAAAACGCTGTTTTCAAGTATTTAAACTGTCATATTCATGTTTCAGTCGTGTATAATGGCTAATGTTGGTGAAATCAAGATAAAATAGCTGTTTTAAGCATGCAAAAGCATACAAATCGCCGTTTCAAGTATTTAAACTGTAATATTCTTGTATATTTCGTGTGTAATGGCTCATGTTTGCCAAATCAAAATAAAATAGCTGTTTTTAGTTTGCAAAAACATACAAAACCCTGTTTTCAAGTATATAAACTGTCGTATTCATGTATATGTGGCAGCTGCCATATATTTTTAAGATATTTTTCATACTGTCAATATTTTATAATTTAAATAAAATACAATGCTTAAATACCTTCACATATATGTCGTGTGTAATAGCTTATGTTTGCATAATCAAGATAAAATAGCTGTTTTCAGCTTGCAAAAACATACAAAACGTTGTTTTCAAGTATTTAAACTGTCATATTCATATTTCTGTCGTGTATAATGGCTAATGTAGGTGAAATCAAGATAAAATTGCTGTTTTAAGCATGCAAAAGCATACAAAACACGCTTTTCAAGTATTTAAACTGTCATATTTATGTATATGTCGTGTGTAATGGCTTATGTTTGCAATATCAAGATAAAATAGCAGTTTTCAGCTTGCAAAAACATACAAAACGCTGTTTTTAAGTATTTAAACTGTCATATTCATGTTTTGACGTGTTTAGTGGCTAATGTTGGTGAAATCAAGATAAAATTGCTGTTTTAAGCATGCAAAAGCATGCAAAACACAGTTTTTAAGTATTTAAACTGTCATATTCATGTATATGTCGTGTGCAATGGCTTATGTTTGCAAAATCAGGATAAAATAACTGTTTTCAGCTTGCAAAAACATACTAAATGCTGTTTTCAAGAATTTAAACTGTCATATGCATGTTTCTGTCGTGTATAATGGCTAATGTTGTTGAAATCAAGATAAAATTGCTGTTTTAAACATGCAAAAGCATACAAAACACCGTTTCCAAGTATTTAAATAGTCATATTCATGTTTCTGTCGTGTATAATGGCTAATGTTGGTGAAATCAACATAAAATTGCTGTTTTAAGCATGCAAAAGCATACAAAACACCGTTTTCAAGTTTCAAGTATTTAAACTGTCATATTTTTGTATATGTCGTGTGTAATGGCTTATGTTTGCAAAATCAAGATAAAATAGCTGTTTTCAGCTTGCAAAAACATACAAAACGCTGTTTTCAAGTATTTAAACTGTCAAATTCATGTTTCTGTCGTGTATAATGGCTAATATTGGTGAAATCAAGATAAAATTGCTGTTTTAAGCATGCAAAAGCATGCAAAACACCGTTTTCATGTATTTAAACTGTCATATTCATGTATATGTCGTGTGCAATGGCTTATGTTTGCAAAATCAGGATAAAATAACTGTTTTCAGCTTGCAAAAACATACAAAATGCTGTTTTCAAGAATTTAAACTGTCATATGCATGTTTCTGTCGTGTATAATGGCTAATGTTGGTGAAATCAAGATAAAATTGCTGTTTTAAGCATGCAAAAGCATACAAAACACCGTTTTCAAGTAATTAAACTGTCATATTCATGTATATGTCGTGTGTAATGGCTTATGTTTGCAAAATCAAGATAAAATAGCAGTTTTCAGCTTGCAAAAACATACAAAAAGCTGTTTTCAAGAAATTAATTTGTCATATTCATGTTTCTGACGTGTTTAGTGGCTAATGTTGGTGAAATCAAGATAAAATTGCTGTATTAAGCATGCAATAGCATACAAAACACCGTTTTCAAGTATTTAAACTGTCATTATCATGTATATGTCGTGTGTAATGGCTTATGTTTGCAAAATCAAGATAAAATAGCAGTTTTCAGCTTGCAAAAACATACAAAACGCTGTTTTCAAGTATTTATACTGTCATATTCATGTTTCTGTCGTGTATAATGGCTAATGTAAGTGAAATCAAGATAATATTGCTGTTTTAAGCTTGCAAAAACATACAAAACGCTGTTTTCAAGTATTTATACTGTCATATTCATGTTTCTGTCGTGTATAATGGCTAATGTAAGTGAAATCAAGATAATATTGCTGTTTTAAGCTTGCAAAAACATACAAAACGCTGTTTTCATGTATTTAAACTGTCATATTCATGTTTCTGTCGTGAATAATGGCTAAATTTGGTGAAATCAAGATAAAATTGCTGTTTTAAGCATGCAAAAGCATACAAAACGCAGTTTAAAGTATTTAAACTGTTATATTCATGTATATGTCGTGTGTAATGGCTTATGTTTTCAAAATCTAGATAAAATAGCTGTTTTAATCTTGCGAAAACATACAAAACGCTGTTTTCAAGAATTTAAACTGTCATATTCATGTTTCAGTTGTGCATAATGGCTAATGTTGGTGAAATCAAAGTAAAATTTCTGTTTTAAGCATGCAAAAGCATTGCGACGTACTTTTGGTGGTCTGTCGTAGAACGCTGGCGTATCGGTGCTCGGGCGCCAACGGTCGGATAGCTGGTTTCGGAGAAGGGGCAGGGCTGATGATTAATAACAACAGTAGAGATGAGATCAACAAATGAATTTATTAATGTTGTTGAAATAGATGGACAGAATGTCCTTACAAATCGTAATAGCACGTAGGAGGGAGAAGTAGGACGGTAGGATCTTAAATCGGTGATTTTCGGAAAAACGACGCCTGGCGTCGCGACGCTAATTAGGTTGCAACGGTGATGTAAAGGTTCGTGGTTGACATACAGACGACGGAGAACGGTGCGGTAGCGTTTTGACAACTTGATGTTGGGCGTTGCGGCGTCGGTGACGTCGGGGTGGTGCGCGGGGTATTGGGAATTGACGGGTAGATGACGGAGAACGGTTTGGGGTAGGTATCGCAAAATCGACGCCGGGCGTCGCGGCGTCGGTGACGTCGGAGCGGTGTCTGCGGTGCTCGTATGCGACGGATGGATGACGGAGAATGATTTGGCCTGGTTTGATAAAAACGACGCCTTGCGTCGCGGCGTCGTCAGGCCGGTGCGCGGGGTGTCGGAAATTGACGGACGGTTGACGGATAATAGCCCGGTCAGGTTTCCGGAAGATCGACGCCTAGCGTCGCGGCGTCGGTGACGTGGGGGTCCCAGCCTACGGGCGTCGTGGCCGTAAATAGCTATGGAGAACTCACAAGCTAGGTTCGGCAACGCGTCGATAGAGTGGGACGTCCGGATTGGTGTAAATGACCGGAAAACTCGCGGTCTACGCACCCCAATTCGTTTCACGGATGACTTCTCCGTGTCGCGCACCTCGTGGCCCAGGAAAACTCACCGCCGACTGTATTTGTTACGTTACGAGAGAACTCTCAGCAACGGTACTCCTACAGCGTCGTGAAACTCGCAGTGCCACAAGAATTCGCTCCACCAAGAAGCCACGGAAGCAGTCAGCGACAACCTCGTTTAACGGAGCACCCGGTATAGTCTACGGTGACGGTACGGTAGCAAGCGGATCAGAGGATAACTCACACTGATTAACGAACTCTCGGAGAAGCTCACGGAGTTACTAGCGGTTAAACGGAACGACTTGCTCACCTGGTGCTGATTGCAGAACGGTACGGTGGTTCTCGGAAGATCAGAGGATAGCTCTCTCTGGTGGTTATTGTTCACGGAAGAACTCTCGGAACAATGATGATTTTGTCGCCAAAATCGTCGGTTTATATAGCGTTTTATTAATTGATCCTGTTTGGTTAGGAATAAAATCGTTTTTCCTATGCTAAAGTATATGGAGCACTGGTACAAAATGGAATCGGGATCACGGGTGCGCGAATCTTGCTCCAAATAACAAAATACGGTGGCTCGCGGTGTTTAACCGTAGGATAAAAGTTTTTACGCGCGTGCGTTGCTCTATGCGTGAGTTATTCGCGGTTTAAGGACGAAAAGGTCTGATTTTACCAAATCAGATCACATTTAGCTGCTTGTGACGAATCACTTCGTTACATCCCCGGGTTACTTCGGGATGAACAAAAGGAACGGGAGTGAGGGAACGTGCTTTTTTTTCTACAACCTTTTTCTTACAATACTAAACTTATTTACATCCCAATCTTAACTAAACTTAACTAACTTACTTAACTCAAAAAAACTTATCTAATTACACTACACTTAACTAAACACACGTCCATCGATCGCACAAAAGTGTCCACTCTGGCGTAAAGGGGAGGGAAGACCTACACTGCACGTGACACTGGGGGGCTGGGGCGGGGTAGCGCTGGGATGGTGACACGACGGCCATCGGGGAGTCGCCATCGAAGACGTCGGTAGGGGTTGGCACCTGGGGGACGCAGGGCTTGCAGCCACGCATCGTAGTCTGCCGGGGTGACCATCTCTGGATCCGGTGTCGGGGACGGTGTTGCGGCCACGGCGACAGGATGCTCCCTGGTGATCGGTGCGGGGGGTGGTGACGGGGATGAGGCGACGGCTGTGCTGGACTCGGCCCTCGAGTCTGGACTCAGCTCCGCCAGGATGTTCCACAACTCGGTGGTGGCTTCCTGGACGCTGAGGTCGGGTACGGTGGCGGCTGCTGGTGGCTCCGGTATGATCTGAGCTACGTCGTCCGCGGTATCGGGTTCGGTGTCTGACGGTATGGGCGACGTAGTCAGATCAATGACGTCCGCTATCGGGCTGGGCGGTCGGGTGACCGGAGGGACTGGTGGCCCTCCTGGGTAGGGCCCAAATCTCGCCACCAAAGCCTGTCGGAGGGCTTCGTCGCCGTCGCCTGGTTTCCACGCCGGTGGAGGTGTCGTGCGTGCAGGTCGGATGAGGATGTTGCTCAGGACGTTTATGACCGGGCGTATCCGGGGCCGGATAGCTCGGCTAACTCGCCCTGCAGGCGGCCGCTGTGCTGGTGCGCCGCCTGCCCTACCGCCCACCCTCGTCGGGCGAGTTGGCTTCCGGATCCACGGTGCCTCTGGGTCCATGCTGGTGAGGATTAGCCTCATTAGATAGGGCTTTTAAATCTTTGATATGAACCCGCTTAAGTACACGCCCGTGAGCTCCTTTGAGGTCGAATATGTTTGCCGATATTTTTTTTGTAATAGTCCACGGACCGGAATAACGCGGTGCTAATTTCGCGGCAAATCCACGAGCGGCATCGGAAAGGGGATGCTCCTTCCGCATGACTAAATCCCCCGGGTGGGGTTGCCATTCCCGGCGACGCAGGTTATAGTAGTGGCCCTGCTGCTGGGCTGCTTGGGCTAACTTTACTTTTGCGAGCGCACGAAGCTCGCTTAATTGTTGTAGCCGTGTCCGTAGTTCGGCGGGGATCGTGTTGGTGTCTGGTATCTCATTTTTGGCTCGTCCTTGGGTGGTCTCGAAATACAACCCCGGCATCAACGGTTCTCGGCCGTAGTTGAGGTACGCTGGGGAAAAACTGGTCGATTCGTGCCGGCTGGTGTTTATGGCCATAGTTAACTCGGCTAGGTGCTCATCCCAAGTACGATGGTTTTCTTGACAGTACTGGGCGATCATCGTCTTCAGGACACGGTTTACCCGTTCAACTGGGTTACATTGTGGCGTATATGTTGGGGTGCGGTGGTGCCGTATTCCCAGTGCTGCCAAGTTGTCCTGGAAGGTTCGGTTTATAAACTCTGTCCCATTGTCGGATATCACTTTTCGCGGACATCCATGCCTAAAAATGATTAGGTCTTGTAGGGCTCGAGTGATGTTCGTGGCTGTAGCTCGTCTCATAGCGCGGCATTCTACCCATTTCGTCATCCTGTCCTGGAAGACGACCAAGTAGGCATTCCCCTTCTTTGACGTGGGTAAGGGCCCCATAATATCTACGGCAACGGTTTCCCACGGTTCCCGGATTTTTGGTGGGTGCATTTTTCCTGCGGCTCCTTGCTGACATGTTTTGAACTTCTGACATTGTGGGCATTTCCGGACATAGTTTGTGATATCGCGGAACATGCCGGGCCAGTAGTATCGTACAGCGATTCTTGCAGAGGTTTTTGCTATACCGCCATGCCCTCCTTCGGGGGAATCGTGGTTCTCCTGGAGTACTCTGCTCCTTTCGGGTTTCGGTACGCATAATTTCCATCGCGACTCGTCGGTGTCGGTCTGAGTCTTGATGCAGCGGTACAGATGGTCATCTCGGATGGCGTAATCAGGCCATTCTGCCGGCCGGCTGGTGACATCAGTCATTTTTTTCTCATACCACCCGCACCTCGACTCAAGGGCGCAGAGGGTGGTCCCGGCTTCCGTCGTGTTTGCCAGTGGCTGTCGTGACAATGCATCTGCAACTCGATTGAGGGCTCCCTTGCGGTATTGTACTTCGAAGTTAAATTGTTGGAGGTACATTGCCCAGCGAGCGAGTCTACCCGGAGGGTTTTCTAGGTGGTTGAGCCAGCGGAGTGCTTGATGATCGGTTACGACGGTGAAGGCGTAACCCTCCAGGTAATGTCGCATCTTCTTCACCCCCCATACGATGGCTAAGCATTCTTTCTCGGTGACTGAATACCGTATTTCTGGGCCCTGGAGTGTTCGACTAGCATATGCGATGACTCGTTCGCCACTGTCGGTATGTTGTACTAGGGCTGCCCCTAGCCCTGCGTCGGAAGCATCGGTTTGCAGGTAGAACCGTCGATTAAAGTCAGGGCATCCCAGTATCGGCGCGGAAGTCAGTGCTTGTTTGAGTTGAAGGAATGCTTCGTCTTGGGCTTGCTCCCAGCTCCACTTTTGTCGTTTTCGTAGTAGCATGGTCAGGGGCGCCGCTATCTTGGCATAATTGGGCACGAAACGGCGGTACCACGACGTTGCTCCTAGGAACTGGCGGAGCTGTTTTATATTAGTGGGAGCCTGCATTCCCTGTATGGCTTCAACTTTGTCGGGGTCGGTTCGTATCCCTTTGGCATTGACAACGTGTCCCAAATAGCGGATGCTGGTTTTGCCAAATTCGCATTTGTCGGAATTGAGGCGCAAGTTCGCGGCTCGCAAACGGCGGAATACTTCTCGTAGATGCTGTACGTGCTGTTCCATGTTTTGGCTAGCGACAATGATGTCGTCCAGGTAAGGAATAGCGAAGGGATCTAGTTCTGGTCCAATTACGCTGTCCAGCAATCGCTGGAATGTAGCGGGAGCAGCGTGTAGTCCGAACGGCATCACCTTAAATTGGAACAAGCCCCGGCCGGGCACAGTGAAGGCGGTTAGCGGTTTACTTTCGGTTGACAGCGGTATCTGCCAATAGCCTTGTTTTAAATCCAAGGTGCTGAATACGGTCGCTTGCTTTAGCTTCTCCAGTATATTGTTGATATACGGCAAGGGGTAGGCATCTTTTTCGCTCACCTCGTTTAGTCGGCGGAAGTCGATGCAAAAACGAGGTTTGCCGTCCTTCTTTTTCACGATCACAGCGGGAGAACTCCAAGCACTCTGTGACCGTTCTATTATGCCCTCATCTAACATACGGTCTACCTCCTCGTTGATGATTGCTTGCATCTTCGGATTTCGAGGTTGGTACCTTTGTTTGAGGGGTGTCGTGTTCTTTAATCGGATGTGGTGGGTGGCGAGAGGGGTGGTGCCTCGTAGTTTTTCGAACTTCGGCAGTTCTTCCTGGAGGAGAGCGGTCAGGGCAGGGTGGCTGGTGGATGTAGCATGAACAGTTTCCAGGGGGTTTATGCGGGTTTGCTCGGCTGTACATTTGGTTGAGCTTGGTCCGGTGCTGATGGTGAGTCGGAAGGTTCTGATTACGTCCATGCCCAGAATGACAGGTAGGGACAAGTCAGGTATGCATCGGAGAGTTATGGTCTTTGTAACACCCTGTATCCTGCATTGGATGTTATACTGCCCCGTAATGGCCACGGGCTGCCCATTCGCCAACTGTGCGCGTTTTGCTGTTGGTTCCCGTCGCTCTATTCCCCTCTGTCGGCAAATTTCAGCCATCCTTTGGTTAATGTACGACAAAGTAGACCCTGTGTCGATCAAGGCAGTGGTGGTGTACCCCGCCACTACCATCGCAATTCGAATACGATTGTCTTCTTCGTGTTCTACGGCGGATACCGTCGGTCGTGACGGTCGGTAGTCCGGCAGAGGCAACCGCCTCACTGTCCTGCCGGATGGCGGTTTCCCGGACACGGACAATCTCTCGATAATATGTTCTTGCGACCGCATCGGGAACAGAAAAGTTTTGGTGGCTGTCGGCAGTCTCGGCGGAAGTGATCAGCACCTCCACACCGCCAACAGATTCGGTTGGATGTGTTGGGCCGGATCTCACTCGCACACAGTCGAGGTCGTTGTTCTGGAGCTGAGGCGACCCGGTTTTGGGCCTTCATTTCCCGCTGAAGCTCTTCGTGCTCGCGTATTTCTTGTAGTAGCTTCGGGACGGTAGTGCAATCCTGCCTACGGATACGCTGTCGGTAATCGGGTCGAAGGTTCTTGTACAGACGGTATAATTGTTGTGCTTCATCGTAACCTCCATGGCGGCGCATTAAGGTTTGTAGCTCGATGATGTAGTCCAGAGCTGCCTCTCCGATTTTGTGGGTTCGACGGTTTATTTGTTCTTCCAACTGGTTTTTCATATCAGGAATGAAGTAGTTGGTAAATTCCCGCTGGAACGCATCCCATGTGGACAAAATACTTCGATTGTTGCGATACCATAGTGTGGCATTCCCCCGTAACAATTCTGGTAGAGCTATTAGCAATAGCTCGTCCTGAAGTTGGTAGCTGAGTTGTAGCTCGGTCAGCCGTTCCAGGAATGCAGTGGGGTCGGTTTTCCCATCGAAGTGAAGATTCCACTTCCGTACTGTCTCGCAGATGTGTATTGGTGTACGGGGTGTTTCAGCGGGGAGATAGCCTGGGTTGTCGGGTGTTTCCATTTTCTGTTTAAGGTATTTCACCATAACCTTACGCAGTTCTTCCACGGTACCGGTGTCCGGCAAACCCCGCTCTCGGAGTTTCTCTTGTAGCTCTTCTTTCGATAGGGTATAGACCCACCCGGTGGTTTTGGGGTCGTCGGGTAGCCCCGGTGTTTCCTTGCCTCCCGGCATCACGTTCTACTGTTTTTGTTGTCCCTGCTCGGGCGCCAAATTCTGCGACGTACTTTTGGTGGTCTGTCGTAGAACGCTGGCGTATCGGTGCTCGGGCGCCAACGGTCGGATAGCTGGTTTCGGAGAAGGGGCAGGGCTGATGATTAATAACAACAGTAGAGATGAGATCAACAAATGAATTTATTAATGTTGTTGAAATAGATGGACAGAATGTCCTTACAAATCGTAATAGCACGTAGGAGGGAGAAGTAGGACGGTAGGATCTTAAATCGGTGATTTTCGGAAAAACGACGCCTGGCGTCGCGACGCTAATTAGGTTGCAACGGTGATGTAAAGGTTCGTGGTTGACATACAGACGACGGAGAACGGTGCGGTAGCGTTTTGACAACTTGATGTTGGGCGTTGCGGCGTCGGTGACGTCGGGGTGGTGCGCGGGGTATTGGGAATTGACGGGTAGATGACGGAGAACGGTTTGGGGTAGGTATCGCAAAATCGACGCCGGGCGTCGCGGCGTCGGTGACGTCGGAGCGGTGTCTGCGGTGCTCGTATGCGACGGATGGATGACGGAGAATGATTTGGCCTGGTTTGATAAAAACGACGCCTTGCGTCGCGGCGTCGTCAGGCCGGTGCGCGGGGTGTCGGAAATTGACGGACGGTTGACGGATAATAGCCCGGTCAGGTTTCCGGAAGATCGACGCCTAGCGTCGCGGCGTCGGTGACGTGGGGGTCCCAGCCTACGGGCGTCGTGGCCGTAAATAGCTATGGAGAACTCACAAGCTAGGTTCGGCAACGCGTCGATAGAGTGGGACGTCCGGATTGGTGTAAATGACCGGAAAACTCGCGGTCTACGCACCCCAATTCGTTTCACGGATGACTTCTCCGTGTCGCGCACCTCGTGGCCCAGGAAAACTCACCGCCGACTGTATTTGTTACGTTACGAGAGAACTCTCAGCAACGGTACTCCTACAGCGTCGTGAAACTCGCAGTGCCACAAGAATTCGCTCCACCAAGAAGCCACGGAAGCAGTCAGCGACAACCTCGTTTAACGGAGCACCCGGTATAGTCTACGGTGACGGTACGGTAGCAAGCGGATCAGAGGATAACTCACACTGATTAACGAACTCTCGGAGAAGCTCACGGAGTTACTAGCGGTTAAACGGAACGACTTGCTCACCTGGTGCTGATTGCAGAACGGTACGGTGGTTCTCGGAAGATCAGAGGATAGCTCTCTCTGGTGGTTATTGTTCACGGAAGAACTCTCGGAACAATGATGATTTTGTCGCCAAAATCGTCGGTTTATATAGCGTTTTATTAATTGATCCTGTTTGGTTAGGAATAAAATCGTTTTTCCTATGCTAAAGTATATGGAGCACTGGTACAAAATGGAATCGGGATCACGGGTGCGCGAATCTTGCTCCAAATAACAAAATACGGTGGCTCGCGGTGTTTAACCGTAGGATAAAAGTTTTTACGCGCGTGCGTTGCTCTATGCGTGAGTTATTCGCGGTTTAAGGACGAAAAGGTCTAATTTTACCAAATCAGATCACATTTAGCTGCTTGTGACGAATCACTTCGTTACAGCATACAAATCGCCGTTTCAAGTATTTAAACTGTAATATTCTCGTATATTTCGCGTGTAATGGCTCATGTTTGCCAAATCAAAATAAAATAGCTGTTTTTAGTTTGCAAAAACATACAAAACCCTGTTTTCAAGTACTTAAACAGTCATATTCATGTTTCTGTCGTGTAAAATGGCTAATGTTGGTGAAATCAAGATAATATAGCTGTTTTAAGCATTCAAAAGCTTACAAAACGCCGTTTTCAAGTATATAACCTGTCATATTCATGTGTATGACGTGTGTAATGGCTTATGTTTGCAATATCAAGATAAAATAGTAGTTTTCAGCTTGCAAAAACATACAAAACGCTGTTTTCAAGTCTTTAAACTGTCATATTCATGTTTCTGACGTGTTTAGTGGCTAATGTTGGTGAAATCAAGATAAAATTGCTGTTTTAAGCATGCAAAAGCATGCAAAACACAGTTTTCAAGTATTTAAACTGTCATATTCATGTATATGTCGTATGCAATGGCTTATGTTTGCAAAATCAGGATAAAAAGCTGTTTTCAGCTTGCAAAAACATACAAAATGCTGTTTTCAAGAATTTAAACTATCATATGCATGTTTCTGTCGTGTATAATGGCTAATGTTGGTGAAATCAACATAAAATTGCTGTTTTAAGCATGCAAAAGCATACAAAACACCGTTTTCAAGTTTCAAGTACTTTAACTGTCATATTCATGTATATGTCGTGTGTAATGGCTTATGTTTGCAAAATCTAGAAAAAATAGCTATTTTTAGCTTACAAAAACTTACAAAATGCTGTTTTCAAGTATTAAAACTGTAATATTCATGTTTCTGACGTGTATAATGGCTAATGTTGGTGAAATCAAGATAAATTTGCTGTTTAAACATGCAAAAGCATACAAAACGCCGTTTTCAAGTATTTAAACTGTTATATTCATGTATATGCCGTGTGTAATAGCTTATTTTTTCAAAATCTAGATAAAATTGCTGTTTTTAGCTTGCAAAAACATACAAAATGCTGTTTTCAAGTATTAAAACTGTCATATTCATGTTTCTATCGTGCATAAAGGGTAATGTTGCTGAAATCAAGATAAAATTGCTGTTTTATACTTGCAAAAACTTACAAAACGCTGTTTTCAAGTATTTAAACTGTCATATCATGTTTCTGTCGTGTAATATGGCTAATGTAAGTGAAATCAAGATAAAATTGCTGTTTTAAGCTTGCAAAAACATACAAAACGCTGTTTTAAAGTATTTAAACTGTCATATCCATGTTTTCATCGTGTATAATGGCTAATGTTGGTGAAATAAATATAGAATTGCTATTTCAAGCATGCAAAAGCATACAAAACACCGTTTTCAAGTATTTATACTGTCATATTCATGTGTATGTCGTGTGTAGTGGCTTATGTTTGCAAAATCAAGATAAAATAGCTATTTTAGCTTGCAAAAACATACAAAATGCTGTTTTCAAGTATTAAAACTGTCATATTCATGTTTCTGTCGTGTATAAAGGCTAATGTTGGTGAAAACAAGATAAAATTGATGTTTTAAGCATGCAAAAGCATACAATACGCCGTTTTCATGTATTTAAACTGTCATATTCATGTATATGTCGTGTGTAATGGCTAATGTTTGCAAAATCAAGTTAAAATAGCTGTTTTTAGCTTTTAAAAACCATCAAAATGCTGTTTTCAAGTATTTTTAGTGTCATATTCATGTTTCTGTCGTGTATAACTTATATTGTTGGTGAAATCAAGATAAAATTGCTGTTTAAAGCATGCAAAAGCATACAAAACGCCGTTTTCAAGTATTTAAGCTGTCATATTCATGTATATGTCGTGTTTAATTGATTATGTTTGCAAAATCAAGATAATATAGCTGTTTTCAGCTTGCAAAAACTTACAAAATGCTGTTTTCAAGTATTTAAACTCTCATATTCAAGTTTCTGTCTTGTATAATGGCTAATGTTGGTGAAAACAAGATAAAATTGCTTTTTTAAGCATGCAAAAGTATACAAAACGCCGTTTTCAAGTATTTAAGCTGTCATGTTCATGTATATGTCGTGTGTAATGGCTTATGTTTGCAAAATCAAGATAAAATTGCTGTTTTCAGCTTCAAAAACATACAAAATGCTGTTTTCAAGTATTTATACTGTCATATTCATGTATATGTCGTGTGTAATGGCTTATGGTTGCAAAAATATACAAAATGCTGTTTTCAAGTATTTAAACTGTCATATTCATGTTTCTGTCGTGTGTAATGGCTAATGTAATTGAAATAAAGATAAAATTGCTGTTTTAAGCTTGCAAAAACATAAAAAAACTCTGTTTTCAAGTATTTGAACTGTCATATTCATGTTCCTGTTATGTATAATGGCTAATGTTGGTGAAATCAAGATTATATTGCTGTTTTGAGCTTGCAAAAGCATACAAAACACCGTTTTCAAGTATTTATAATGTCATATTCATGTATATGTCGTATGTAATGGCTTATGTTTGCAAAATTTAGATAAAATAGCTGTTTTCAGTTTGCAAAAACATACAAAATGCTGTTTTCAAGTATTTAAACTGTCATATTTATGTTTGCGACGTGTATAATGGCTATATTGATTAATATTCATGTGTATGTCGTGTGTAATGGCTTATGTTTGCAAAATCAAGAAAAAATAGCTGTTTTCAGCTCGCAAAAACATACAAAATGCTGTATTCAAGTATTTAAACTTTCATATTCATGCTTCTTTTGTGTATAATGGCTAATGTTTGTGAAATCAAAATAAAATTGCTGTTTTAAGCATGCAAAAGCATACAAAACGCCGTTTCCAAGTATTTTAACTGTAATATTATTGTATATGTCGTGTGTAATGGCTTATGTCTGTAAACTCAAGATAAAATAGCAGTTTTCAGCCTGCAAAAAGATACAAAATGCTGTTTTCAAGTATTTAAACTGTCTTATTTATGCTTCTGTCGTGTATAATGGCTAATGTTGGTGAAATCAAGATAAAATTGCTGTTTAATAATGCAAAAGTATATAAAACGCCGTTTTCAAGTATTTAAACTATAATATTCATGTATGTGGCGTGTGTAATGGCTCATGTTTGCAACATCAAAATAAAATAGCTGTTTTTAGCTTGCAAAAACATACAAAACCCTGTTTTCAAATATTTAAACTGTCATATTCATGTTTCTGTCGTGTATAATGGCTAATGTTAGAGAAATCAAGATAAAATTGCTGTTTTAAACATGCAAAAGCATACAAAACGCTGTTTTCAAGTATTTAAACTGTCACTTTCATGTATATGTACATTTGTAATGGCTTATGTTTACAAACTCAAGATAAAATAGCTGTTTTCAGCTTGCAAAAATATACAAAATGCTGTTTTCAAGTTTTATTACTGTAATATTTATGTTTCTGTCGTGTATAACTGCTAATGTTGGTGAAATTAAGATAGAATCGCTGTTTTAAGCATGCAAATGCATACAAAACGCCGTTTTCAAGTATTAAAACTGTCATATTCATGTATATGTCACGTGTAATTGCTTATGTTTGCAAAATCAAGATAATATAGCTGTTTTCAGCTTGCAAAAACATACAAAATGCTGTTTTCAAGTATTTAAACTCTCATATTCAAGTTTCTGTCTTGTATAATGGCTAATGTTGTTGAAATCAAGATAAAATTGCTGTTTTAAGCATGCAAAAGTATACAAAACGCCGTTTTTAAGTATTTAAACTGTCATATTCATGTATATGTCGTGTGTAATTGCTTATGTTTGCAAAATGAAGATAAAATAGCTGTTTTCAGCTTCAAAAACATTCTAAATGCTGTTTTCAAGTATTTAAACTGTCATATTTATGTTTTCGTCGTGTATAATGGCTAATGTTGGTGAAGTTAAGATTAAATTGCTGTTTTGAGCATGCAAAAGCATTTAAAACGCCGTTTTCAAGTATTTAAACTGTTATATTCATGTATATGTCGTGTGTAATGGCTTATGTTTGCAGAATCTAGATAAAATAGCTGCTTTCAGCTTGCAAAAATATACAAAACGCTGTTTTCAAGTATTTAAACTGTCATATTCATGTTTCTGTCATGTATAATGGCTAATATTGGTGAAATCAAGATAAAATTGCTGTTTTAAGCATGCAAAAGCATACAAAACGCCTTTTTCAAGTATTTAAACTGTCATATTCATGTATATGTCGTGTGTAATGGCTTATGTTTGCAAAATCTAGATAAAATAGCTAGTTTTAGCTTGCAAAAACATACAAAATTCTGTTTTCAAGTATTAAAACTGTCATATTCATGTTTTCGTGGTGTATATTGGCTAATATTGGTGAAATAAAGATAAAATTGCTGTTTTAAGCATGCAAAAGCATACAAAACACCGTTTTAAAGTATTTAAACAGTCATATTCATGTTTCTGTCGTGTATAATAGCTAATGTTGGTAAATTCAAGATAAAATTGCATTTTTAAGCATGCAAAAGCATACAAAATGCTGTTTTCTAGTATTTAAACTGTCATAATCATGTTTCTGTCGTGTATAATGGTTAATGTTGGTGAAATCAAGATAAAATTGCTGTTTTAAGCATGCAAAAGCATACAAAACACCGTTTTCAAGTATTTAAACTGTCATATTCATGTATATGTCGTGTGTAATGGCTTATGTTTGCAAAATCAAGATAAAATAGCTGTTTTCAGCTTGCAAAAACATACAAAACGCTGTTTTGAAGTATTTAAACTGTCATATTCATGTTTCTGTCGTGTATAATGGCTACTGTTCGTGAAATCAATATAAAATTGCTGTTGTAAGCATGCAAAACATACAAAACACCGTTTTTAAGTATTTAAACAGTCATATTCATGTATATGTCATGTGTAATGGCCTATGTTTGCAAAATCAAGATAAAATAGCTGTTTTCAACTTGCAAAAACATACAAAACGCTGTTTTCAAGTATTTAAACTGTCATATTCATGTTTCTGACGTGTTTAATGGCTAATGTTGGTGAAATAAAGATAAAATTGCTTTTTTAAGCATGCAAAAGCATACAAAAAACCGTTTTCAAGTATTTAAACTGTCATATTCATGTATATGTCATGTGTAATGGCTTATGTTTGCAAAATCAAGATAAAATAGCAGTTTTCAGCTTGCAAAAACATACAAAACGCTGTTTTCAAGTATTTAAACTGTCATATTTATGTTTCTGTTGTGTATAATGGCTAATGTTGGTGAAATCAAGATAAAATTGCTGTTTTAAGCATGCAAAAGCATACAAAACACTGTTTTCAAGTATTTAAACTGTCATATTTATGTATATGTCGTGTGTAATGGCTTATGTTTGCAAAATCAGGATAAAATAGCAGTTTTCAGCTTGCAAAAACATACAAAACGCTGTTTTCAAGTATTTAAATTGTCATATTCATGTTTCTGACGTGTTTAGTGGCTAATGTTGGTGAAATCAAAACAAAATTGCTGTTTTAAGCATGCTAAATCATGCAAAACACAGTTTTCCAGTATTTAAACTGTCATATTTATGTAAGTTAAGTAACCGTACTTTAAGTTCGCTTAAAAAAATTTATTTGTTTGTTACAACGAAGGTAGATTCATTTAACAGATGTTTATTGTTCAATGTTTACAGTATAACTAACTACAATTTTCTTATTCTAATCTTATATACTACAGATAACATATGTAACAAGAGTATCTGGGAGACTGCTGGCGTCAGCGGGTCCCACTGGATGTGGTCATCTAACTCCTCCCTCCTTAAAATTGAGCGTCACCGGGTAAGTTCAGCTGGGGTCGCTCAGGATGGGTTGAACAGCTGGGCTGAAGTTCTATGTCCTGTTTCGGAGTTCTTGCAGGTTTCTTTGGATTTTGGAATTTTTTCCTGAGGAAAATAACAAGCAAAACAATAGCAATGATTAACAAGATAACATATAATGTTGCTATCGAGTAATCTGTAGCGTTGGCGGCGTAGTAGTCTTCGACGTCTTCAAACTTGTTAATTGGTAGTTTGAGATCTTGAATGTTGTTTTTGAAGTCAATATTTTATGAACAAAACATAAAAAATGTAGTTGACGTCTGTTGGACATATTTAACCACCCAAGTTGTTTAATTTTGTCAGAAACATGGTCGTATTTACGTAAATTAAAAATGAAGCGAATGCAAGCATTTTGGACCTATTGAATACGTTGCTTCTGAAAATGATCCAAATGTGAACCATAAACAACATCACAGTAATCAAAACGAGAAAGTATGAGGGAGTTGACAAGCATAGATTTTAGGTTTATATTTAAATAATCTCGGTGCTGCCAAAGGGATTTTAGGATGGAGAAAGAATTTTGGATAAGGGAGGTAGTGTTTTCAGAGAAACGTAAATCGTTATCTATAAGAAGACCTAGATTTTTAGAACTATGGGTTAATGATAGCGGTGAATCATTAATTTTGACATTTATATATTTTTCTGCTGCAAGCCGCGCATCTTTAGGACCAAACAACATAACAGAGGTCTTAGAAGGATTAATGCGCAGAGAATGTTGGTGTGATAGTTCAATTAAATTATTTAAATCTATATTAATTAAGTTGACACTCTCAACTATATCACCAGGTGGACAAGAGATATATAGTTGTGTATCGTCTGCATAAAAATGAACTGAACAATAATTTAGCACGCTATGGAGGTCAGAAGTATAAAGGGAGTAGAGTAGAGGACCAAGGATAGATCCTTGAGGAACACCCGAGGTGACGGGAAGTAAAGAGGAAGTGAGGTTTTTTAATTTCACTGCTTGTTGCCTATTACTAAAATATGAATTTAACAGTGTGATTGCATTATTGCTAAAATTAAAATAATGAAGCTTTGCAGTCAAGAGAGAATGGCTAATAGTATCGACGGCTTTACTATAATCGAGAAGAACTAAAGTGGTAAGTTTGCCAGAATCATTAGCTAACATAATATCATTGGTTAGATGAGTAAGAGCAGTTGTAGTACTATAGCCTTTTCTAAACCCAGATTGCGTGGCAGGCAGCAAAGAATCACAAAATGCCAGCAATCGAGCGTGTAATAGTTTCTCGAATATTTTGGAAAACACAGGAAGGATGCTGATAGGTCTAAGATCACTAAGAGATGATGGTGATTTGTTTTTGGGAATAGGAGATATGAGTGATATTTTCCATTGTAATGGTACTGTAGAATGAAGTAGACAAAAGTTGAAGATGTGGACAAGGAAAGGAGTAATGAAGGGAGTACATAAATTAATCATTGTGATGGACAGCCCATCAATGCCAACTGCCTTGCTTTTAAGAGAATGGATTATTTTATCAACCTCTGATTCATCGCATAGATTAAAGGAGAATTCAGGCTTGCCATCAGTAATTCTAGTATTATTATAAAAATCTAATAATTCAGGTGGTGGTCTATCAATGGTAAATTGTTGTGTGAAGTAATTTTTATTAGCTCAGCATCACCTAGTTGACTAGGAATAGCTGTATTCGTATTAGGATGAATGCCAAGATGATGCAAATTCGACCATGTATTTCGGCTACTAGATGAATGAAATTTATGCTCTAAGAATGCTTTCTTTTCGCGACGTATAGCTGCAGTGGTGTAATTACGTAGCTCCTTATAATAATCCCAATGCGATATAAGTTTACTGTTTTTATATCTCAATAAAGCATTATCACGTAATTTCATCATTTCTTTTATAGTATCAGTAATCCATGGTACTTTCTTGGGTCTAGCTTTAATTGTTTTTAAAGGTGCATGATAATTAAATAAATCCAACAAACAACTTGTTAAATAATTTACTTTCTCATCAACGGTGTTAAGATTGTATATGTAGTCTAAATTTAAAGACATTAAATCAAGAGAAAATATACTGAAATCAAAATTCTTAAAATCGCGGAAAGTTATGAATTTGGGCGGTTCGGGACATTTGGATACGTTAATATACAAGTAAACAAGACAGTGATCTGATATATGTAAGTTAAGAGTACCGTGAGAATGAATTATATTACAATTTGTTATAATAACGTCAAGTAGGCTAATGCTGTTATTAGTTATACTAGTAGGTTCATTTATTATCTGTTTTAAAGAAAAACTCTCTAATATTTCATTAAATTTTGATACAATATTATTCTCTGCTTTAAGCATATTTATATTTACATCTCCAGCTGTAACAATATAGTCATGGTTGACTAACACTGAAGAGTATTGAGTTTCGAGTTCATCAAGAAATGAGAGACAGTTGCCTTTAGGTGGCCTGTATATAACACCAAAGGCAAAAGATAAATTTTTTATTTTTAATGTGATCCAAAGTTGTTCAAAATTATTAGAGATACCACTGTGAATTAAACTATACTTCAGTGAAGATTTAATATAAATGGCCACGCCTCCACCGCGTGTCTCTCTGTCACAGCGTATTAAAGAATAATTTTGTATACACACAGCATCAGAGTCAATAATACTACTTAACCACGTTTCCGTTATACCGATTACATCATAATTATATTGGAGAATATGATATTTTAATACATCAAACTCAGTGAATAAAGATCTTACATTAATATGTACAAAACTGAAATAATTCATATATTATTTGTAAATAAAATATAACAAAAGAAATATACGTATAAACACAAAGGTTCAGATTTTAACGTAACCTTCAAATAAACAATTGATTTTAATTAACAAACGTCATTCAAACTAAGTAACCAGCTGAGTAAGTGGCAAGATGCAGGTTGAATGAGGTTTGATTAACTAAAAAGAAGTAAATGAATACTTTGGTACACAAAAGAATTGGTACAGTAGAATATACAACGAATAGGTTTAAATTGAAGCAGCTCTGGTTTATATAAATAAAGATTAATCAGCAGAAAAAATACACTTAGATGTTTAGATCACTGACAGATGTGATTTTTATCGGCTTATTACCGTCACCTGCGTTAACAAATATATTTCCGTCATGTGTCCACACATTTTTGAAACCATATTTTTCGGCAGCAGCCGTTACAATTTTCACTCGTTTTTAAGTTAAATCTTCCTTAATAGATCTTTTAGAGCCTTTTAGTAGTTTCCGAGATTTAATAACTAAATCCCGAGATTTGTAGGAAACAAATTTAACTATTATTGGGCGAGGTTTCTTTGAGTTCTTAGATATTTTTCCAACACGGTGACAACGATCAATGTCCGATGAATTAACAGCAAGTGATAAGTTAGTTTTAAACACTGCACATACCTTGAGTTCTGTTTTTTCAGCACTTTCATTATTCGAGTCCTCCGGCAGACCAAAAATTCGTATACAATTTCTTCTGGAGTATTGTTCCTGTTGGTCAAGTTGGTCTTGCAATACCTTGTTTTCATGAGCCATACCCTCAATAATCTTCTCATAGTGGTCTCGTTGTGCGTCAAGCTGGGCCTTTTCTTTAGCAAATATTTTTTCAGCGAACATGGAGATGATATTTTCATCTTTCAGGAACTTGGTGACTGCTTCCTGGACGATGGTAGCAATGTTTGTGTTACGTGTACTACTCATTACTGAAGTTTTTATTTAATAGCACAACTCAAGAAACGAGATCAATTGGCAGAATTAGTGTTAGTTTCTTTAATTCAAAATTTTAATTCAGAGCCTTCTTCAACAGGTCTATTCCGCACAACAGTTCATATCAAATATAGATAATAATATGTTAAACAAAGTGTTTAACTGACCGTAAATTTCAAGGATACTGAACTTAATTAAATTAGGGGTTCCGTCAACAATAATACGCAAAAACTGCTCTATTTTTACTTTTAATTCTAATTCATTATATTTAATTATTTCAATAGTTTTATTAAATTTATCAACTAATTGATGATTAAAAGAATATTGCTTCTTTAATTGTTCATTTAATTTATATTGATTATGTTCTAAATGGGCTAATATTTTCTTATATCGTTTTTCATCTTCAGCATCTAAATTTCCAGTAATTGATTTTATTATAGATCCTAAGCCATCTATTAAACCTCGTTTTTGTCTAAACTTCTCATTATTAATAAATAAATGACTAATTTTTTCATCTATTAAATTTTGAATATAATTAATTATTCTGTCATTATTCACAAATTTTGTTACGTTAATATGGTTTGTTTCGATAGTTTGTTTCAAATTAATGTGTTGTATTTTCAAGTTATTGTATTGTTGGATAATAGGTTGTATCTTGTAAGAGTGAAGGAAGGTATGACGGGATCTTTGCAGTTTTGCTGGTCCTAGATTCAGTGTTAACAGTCCGGGGTTGTGAGTAATATTCTTGATGTCTAGTCCGAGGGTGTACGTGAAGTACAGGGACCTGGAAGATCGGAGACTTTATTAATTTTTCTCGGTCTTTTTATATTTGACAGGTGAATTTTAGATTGTTTTCTACTATCTTTAGGGTCTGTTTTAATTTCTGCGGTTTTCAAATTTTTATTTACTGCTTTAATTTTTTCCTTTTTAAATTTGCTATGTTTCGTTTTATTTACTCTTTGTTTATTATGTACATAAACAGTTTCAGGAATTTTTTCTGAATCTTCACGATTTGGATTTAATTTATCCATTAATTTTTCTTTATTATTTCTTACACGTTCGTTTATATTTTTATATGCCAGTTTAGTTTTTTCTCTGTGATTTTGTACGTAATCCTGTGTTACTTGTTGTGAGATATAGAAATTTGTAATATCGATATGAGCTCTTTAATACCTGTACTACCATTGTATAGACAGCGCCACTGCGCGAATTAGTTGTTGTGTCTGTCAGTTGTTAAAATATGCCATGTGATGACGAGATGTAAATGGCGACGATTGCATTGTATATAATTTGGGCTTTAATCGTAATAAATAAGTGTTCAGTGTAATAAAGTGTTAAACCAAATTCATTTGTACTTCCCAAATAACCCAACAGGTTATGGGCCCAGGCAAAACGCCATTAAGTTTTTAGATCAGATTGAAACACGTGAAAAAGTACAAAGAATTAAAAATGGCTACTGCCGTCGGTTTTTCAAGTATAGAGAAGTTGACAGAAGAAAATTATGAATTGTGGAAGGTGCAAATGAAAAGTGTACTGGTTTTTAATGAATTATGGCCTTATGTTGATGGTACAGAAAAGAAACCAGAAAATAACCCACAAGAATGGTTGAAGAAAGACGCAAAAGCCCTGGCATTAATAAATTTAAGTATTACACACAGTCAACTCAGTCATATAAAAAGATCTACAACTTCTAGAGAAGCTTGGTATGGATTAAAGTCAGTATTCGAATCTCGTGGCCCGGTGAGGAAAGCCGCATTGTACAAACAATTATTAAGAATGGAGAAGAAACCGGATGTGACGATCGCACAGTATGTAACTGAATTCACGCGCAAGGCAGAACAACTTGAAGAGGCCGGAATTCAAATTCCAAATGAATTACTGTCAATAATGTTGCTAGGTTCATTACCAGATGACTTTCAAAATTTTTGCGTAGCAATAGAATCACGTGACGATGTTCCTTTTCTCGAAAATTTAAAAGTGAAGCTCATTGAAGAAGAAGCTAGACAAAAGGATCGTATCGACAAAGTAGATAATGGAAATAAAAATGATGCGTTGTTCACGAAAGGAAATTCAAAACATTTAAATATTAAAACACGTGATAAAAATCTAAAAGTAAATACGCGTAAATTTAACGGAAAGTGTTTTAATTGCAATAAATATGGACACAGAAGTCGCGATTGTAGACTGAAATCGAAATGTAACGAATCCAACAATGTAAATGACGCGTGGACTGCAATTGCATGTAATACCGAACTTGTTGGTAAATCAAAAACTTGGTATCTTGACAGTGGTGCATCAAGACACATGTGTAACGATAAACGAAATTTCATAAATATTAATGAACGCGAAAATACAAAAGTATATACGGCCGTCGAACATTTCGTAGAAGCAGTTGGTGTTGGTGACATAAACATAAATGCAAAAATAAATGAACGTACAACAAATCCAGTTAAATTGCAAAATGCGTTATACGTTCCAGATCTCCGTAATAATTTGTTATCGGTATCTAAAGTCACAGAAAACGGTTATACAGTTATGTTTGAGAACGATCGAGCTACAATTAATCGAAAGGATGGCTCGGTAGCCCTCACAGCAACAAAAGACGGTCAATTATACGTTGTCAACGAAAATGAAGAACGCACAGCACTTGCAGGTGAAAAGAATGATGAAGAAATTCGCAAATGGCATCAACGATATGGGCATCTCAATATTTATGACCTGAAGAAAATGAAAAATGAAGGCATAGTCTGTGGAATGAACTTCACGTCAAAAACAAACGAAATAAATTGTGAAGTTTGTGCGAAATGCAAAATCCATGTTCAACCGTTCAAACAATCAGATCATCGCGAAAAAGAAGTTTTGGGTCTAGTTCATTCGGACATTTGTGGTCCAATGAATACTGAATCGCTTGGTGGAGCGAAATATTTTATATCCTTTATTGATGACTGTTCTAGGTATACTGAAATAGCAGCCCTCCGAAGCCGATCTGATGTCCTTGAAGCTTTCAAGAACTACAAACGTAGAGTAGAAAATCAGACTGGTAACCGAATCAAGAAACTTCGCACGGACAACGGGAAGGAATACCTGTCCAAGGCATTCCACGATTTCCTAGTAGAGGAAGGCATCGCGCGTCAGCTGACGGTCGAGTACACTCCACAACAAAACGGGGTGGCCGAACGTGCAAACCGCACATTAGTAGAAATGGCTAGGTGTATAATGTTGCAAGCTAATTTTCCAGATTCACTGTGGGCTGAGGCGGTGAATTCGGCAGCTTACTTACGCAATAGATGTGCAACCAAAAGTCTCGATGGAATCACACCACATGAAGCTTGGTCGCAACGAAAACCATACGTTGGTTTCTTCCGAACTATCGGCAGCAAAGCTATCACATTGAACAAAGGTAGGAAAAGAAGTAAATTCCAACCTAAAGGCGATGAATATGTGTTAGTAGGTTACTCGAACGAATCTAAAGCTTACCGGCTTTGGAAACCAGGAACGAAGACCGTAATCAAAGCCCGAGATGTAAAGTTTATAGAAAGAATAGAGTCTCCAAATGTAGCACTGAGAGAAAGTTTACTCGTGCCTGAGCCAGATGACGAGACATCGAACAAAAATCATCAGGAACAAGAGGAAATAAAGATAAATGAAGGTACCATTGATGACACTGAAGAAGATATATCTGAAGTAGAAACGGAATCCGATGATCAAGGAGGAAGTAACCCATTTCGAGGACCAGGTCGTCCAAGAATTTTGAGAACTGGTAATCCAGGAAGGCCGCGGAAGATTTATCAAATCAATCGTGCACAACCGAGTGCACAACGCCCCGATCCAGTATCTACGTCTCAAATATTAAAGCGAGAAGACAGAGAATTATGACTAACCGCCATGAAGAACGAATACGACACTCTACAAGAAAATAAAACGTGGATTCTCGTGCCTAGACCTACCAATAAGAAAATATTAACAAATAGATGGGTGTTCAAGACGAAAATGAATCAAAGTGGCGAAATCCAGAAGTACAAGGCGAGGTTGGTTGCTCGAGGACATACTCAAAGACAGGGCATAGATTACGAAGAGGTTTTTGCACCTGTGGCAAGGTATGAAACAATTCGAACCTTACTCGCACCATCTGTAATGGATGAGATGCACGTACATCAAATGGACGTGATTTCGGCCTACGTACAAGGTGAATTGTACGATGAATTATATATGGAACAGCCCGAAATGTTTATCGAACAGGGATATGAAGATAAGGTATGTAAATTGCTCAAACCATTGTACGGTCTCAAACAATCAGGCCGTGAGTGGTACAAAAAACTTGACAATTACATTACAGACATTGGTGGTAAACGTACTGCAGCAGATCCTTGTGTCTATGTGTTCGACAAGGGTGATGATCGAATCATTGTAATCATTTATGTAGATGATTTGATTTTAGCTTCAAAGAATATAGATAAGCTTGAACTCTTCAAATCAAAAATGATGTCAACGTTCAAGATGGTGGATCTTGGCCAAATCAGCAACATTCTCGGAATAAACGTGCAGCGAGATGGTGCAACTGGAAGAATTCATTTATCACAAAAGAGGTACGCTCAAGAATTAGTAGAAAAATTTCATATGCAAGAAGCGAAAATGGTATCAACACCGATCGAAGCCAATTTAAAAATTACAAAAGAAATGGGACAGAGAACGGAAGAAGAAAGAAGTGAAATGCGTAGCCGACCATACAGAGAATTAGTTGGTGGATTAATTTATTTGGCGAACGCAACTCGCCCTGATATAGCGTTTGCCGCCAGCACATTAAGCCGTTTCTGCACCGATCCCAGCAAGGACCATTGGCTCATCGCGAAACGTGTGTTGAGGTATTTAAAAGCAACATCTCATTATGGCATTACGTACGTCAAAGATGAAGAAAATCTCAGGGCCTACACAGACTCAGATTGGGCTGGAGATATTGACGATCGTAAATCATGCACAGGTAACGTTTTAATTTTATCTGGAGGTCCGATTAGTTGGAAGTCGAAGAAGCAAGCAACCGTAGCTTTATCAACTATGGAAGCTGAGTACGGCGCGCTATCTGAAGTTTCGCGCGAAATCATTTATATTAAACGACTTTTGAATCATATGGGTTTTAATAAATGTGTAAAATCTCCGATAAATATATTTTGTGACAATCAAAGTGCGATAGAATTGTCAAAGAATGCTGTTTTACATAAACGCAGCAAACATATAGACATAAGTTTTCACTTCACTCGTGAATTAGTTGAAAAGAACGAGATTAAAATAACTTATTTACAAACTGATTGTATGCCGGCTGATATATTTACAAAATCATTAATTAAATGTAAACATGAAAATTGTGTAAGAATGTTAAATTTAAATAGTTTTTAGAGCGCATTTCGATAGAGGGGGTGTGAGATATAGAAATCTGTAATATCGATGTGAGCTCTTTAATACCTTTACTACCATTGTATAGACAGCGCCACTGCGCGAATTAGTTGTTGTGTCTGTCAGTTGTTAAAATATGCCATGTGATGACGAGATGTAAATGGCGACGATTGCATTGTATATAATTTGGGCTTTAATCGTAATAAATAAGTGTTCAGTGTAATAAAATGTTAAACCAAATTCATTTGTACTTCCCAAATAACCCAACACTTGTTTCTCTAATTCCACATCAAAGGGAGAATTTGTTTCAAAATGTCCGTTAATAATTTCTATAGGTTTTAATCCGGTTGATTTATGTGTGGTATTATTATAAGCTAAAAGAGCATAGTGTACTTTGTTTTCTATTATTTCATTTTTAAAATGTTCTTGTTCATTAAATAATCGAATATGCTCCACGAGGGTCGAATGGAAACGTTCAACAAGTCCATTAGAATTTGGATGTTGTGAACATATGAAATGGATATCAATTTTGTGTAACATTAACATTTCTTTCAAAACAGTATTTTTGAATTCTAAGCCGTTATCTGATATTATTAATTTGGAATACCATGATGTGAAAAGAACTTTGTCAATTGATTAACAATTTCAATAGCATTAGTTGTTTTTACTATATACGCTTGGGCATATTTGGAAAAAGCGTCTATGATTGTAAGAAATTTACAATTTTCTAAACTTAAAGTGTCAATATGAATGGTGTCAAAAGGTTTATTCGGGGTAGGTGTTATATTATATTTTGGTTTAATTGGGTTGCGCTCATATTTTGATTTCAAGCAAACTTCACATTGATTAATATAATTAGAAATTGTTTTTACTTGATTTGGCCAATAATAAATTCTTTTTAATTGATGATGCGTTTCTTGAATACCGCGGTGGTTAGTCTTACTTTCGTGATAATTTTTTATCGTGTCAGAAATGTCGTCGTCACGTTCTACGTCTATCAGTTTACTATTACTTTTAACAAGATGTAATTCTAAATTTTTAAAATATTTTTGAATAACATTACTAAATTTTTCATATACTGGTTGTTCAAAATACAAGTAATATTTTACTTTAGGTACTATATAATTTTTAACAAAATCTATAACATCATTTTCGAAATTGTTTTGTGAAATTTGAACATTTATTCTCATTTTATCTGTATGAAGTTTTGTTATTTTTGGTGTAGAAGGAGAATGAATTACTTCACTAATTATTATTTGATTTTTCCCAACATTAACAGGTGATTCACTGATAGGTATGCCGGTTATCGGATACTCTGGGTTTGAGTGAATGGTCGCGTCGCTATCATCTGGTTCCGAGTAATCATCGTTTCGTGTCTTATCATCTGTCTCCACTACGAGAGACTCACTATAATTTTGATTGTCATTATTTTCAAATTGTCTATTAAAATTATCCATATTCTTAAAAAAGGCATCACAAGTAGTTTCGTCATTTTCATTCGCATTTATTTCATAGTTAGGAAGGTTTTCTTCAACTTCAATGATTTTATAATTATTATCTGAGACTGTATTCTTACTTTCCAAATAAGTTTTATATTGAGATATCAGGGGCTGACTTTCTATAATTTCAGGGTCGGTTTGAATAATATTTAAATTTTTACAAGGGATTCGGCTCAGTGCATCTGCATTCGTATTTAATTTCCCTTTTTTATAAACGATCTCATAATCAAACTCTTCTAATTTTAACCTTCATCTTACTAATTTTGAATTTGGTTCTTTCAATGAAAATAACCATTGCGGTTTATGATCGGTAATGATTTTGAATTTTCTGCCAAATAGATAAGGCCTAAAATATTTCGTTGCCCACACAATAGCAAGAAGTTCTTTTTATATCGTTGAATAATTTTGTTCAGACTCATTAAGAGTCCTACTTGCATATGCAATTGGTAAATCGGAACCAATCGGTCCTTGTGATAAAATGGCACCGATAGCGTGGTTACTGGCATCCGTTGTGACGTTAAATGGTTTTTCGAAATTTGGGTATTGAAGTATTGGTTCGTTGACAAGAACGTTTTTACATGTGTTGAAACATTCAACATATTCCGGATCATTTAATTTTATTTCTGCGCCTTTCTTAAGGCATTTTGTCAAAGGTTTAATTAATTGTGCAAAGTTTTTGATAAATTTTCGGTAAAAACCGAGTAGTCCGAGAAAAGCTTTTATTTGTTTGGTTGTTTTGGGTATTGGGTAAGATTTTATTGCTTCGACTTTGTCCGGGTTAGGCTTGACACCTTCGGGGGTAACGACATGTCCTAAATAAGCGACTTCTCTTTTAAAGAATTCAGACTTGTCTAATTGAATTTTCAGATTTGCTTTTTTTAGTCTTTCAAACACGGCACGTAAACTTTCGATATGCTCTTGTAAACTTGTGCTAAAAATGATTACGTCATCAAGATATACAAGGCAAATATCATTTATTAAACTACGCAAAACATTGTCCATAACGCGCTGGAATGTAGCAGGGGCATTTTTTAAGCCGAAAGGCATTCTTAGAAATTCATAGTGCCCGTTTTCTGTGCTAAATGCGGTTTTTGGAAAATCATCTTTGGAAATTTCAATTTGATGGAATCCCGACGCTAAATCTAATGTTGTAAAATATTGGCATCTTCCAAGTTTGTCTAATAAGGTGTTAATATTCGGGATTGGATATTTATCGTCAATTGTTTTTTCGTTGAGTTTTCTATAATCAATAACAATGCGCCATTTCTTTTTACCGGACGCATCTAATTTCTTTGGTACTATCCACACAGGGGATGACCATGGTGAATGTGAGGGTCTAATAATTTTTTGACTTAACATTTTTGAAATTTGATCTTGAACTTCTTTTCTATGAACTTCGGGGTATCTGTATGTCTTAGTGTAGATAGGGAGTTCGTCTTTTGTTCTTATCTGGTGTTTTATTTCGTTCGTGAATGTGAGAGTGTTATCGTCTGTATGAAAAATGTCCGAGTATTCTTTTATCAATTTTGTAATAGCTATTTTTTCTTCAGGGTTCATGTGTTCTGTACGAATTTTAGAAATGTCAAAATTATTTTTTGAATTTTGAAAGAAATTTAAATTATTTATCTCGAATTTATCTAATGGTTCAGAAACAATTTTATTTATTGTGTCAATGACACATTCCTTATCACTGGTATTAATGATAGGATAATAAATTTTGTAATTTTTAATATTTGCAATACCTTCGGGAATTACTAGATTTTCAATTTGGGTTTGTTTTACAAATATGTCACCATTTTCAATATTATTATTATGAAATTGTACAATTGTTTCAGAATTAGGTGGAATATTGACATAATGTGGTTTTGATGAAATTTTGTGATACTGCATTTTTATTTCACGTGTTGGAGTAATAATAATGTCTCGTGTAAGGTCAATAATGGCTTCTAAAATTTTTAGATTATCTAGACCTATTAAAATATCAAATTGACTATGAAAATCAAATAAATAATATTTTAAAAGAATGTTAGGTTTATTAAATAATTTTGAACACGGCAAAGATAAGCTGAATTTTTCTACAGTGGTACCATGAGCTGTTGTAATTTTATATGGGTCACTTTTAATTTTATTATTATAAAATTTACTTGCAATTTCTGGTTTTATAAATGATCGTGTGCTACCTGTGTCAATTAATGCTTTTAAATTATGTTCTGGTAAAATAACAAAAGGTAGTTCACTTTGATTATCTGATAAATTTAACAATTCGATATGGTTTCCGAGGCTTCTAACTCTAAAAAATAGTTTTCATCATGTTCGGGTTCAATATATTCAGTTTCTGATTCCGGTTCTTGAATAACAATATTTTCGTCGTTTATGTCACTTGTTTCTGTATTATACAGTTCTTCCGCAATGTAATTTTGTCGTATTTGTGGTAGTCTTTGGTTAAATTGTTGTTGTCGAGACATATTAAAATTGGATGGGCCTGGTCTGGTTGCGTTTGTCTGTTTGGTGCTGATACTCATGGGAGTAGGCTTGGTGAATTTTTGATTTGGATTTGGCTTGAATGCGTTAAATTGGGAAGTTTGAGGTTGGTTTTTTATGGGAAAGTTTTGTGACGATCGGTACATAAGTTGATTGTTAGGTGTTGGACGGTACATTAGTTGATTGTTAGGAAGATTTTGCATGGGTCGATATTGTGTTTGCGAAATATTCCTGGTTAATTTAGTATTATATTTATTTTGTGTACGTGAGTGATTTTCTAGTTGAAAATCGTTGGTCAACATATTAAGTGCAGAGTTCATATCTACAGGGTTTTTAGTGCGCATTAAATTACCAAGGGGATCTTTTAGTCCTCTTAACAAAATTCTAACAGCGTATTTTTGGAAATAACCAATTAAAATGGGTGCTTCTGTTGCATCAATGTGGGTTGTTATGTACACGATTTGTAAATTTAGAATATCTTGTACTCTATTATAAAACTGAAATGCGGATTCATTTCCTTGTTTCAATTCCGTCATTTCTATATTCAATGTGTAACAATCGCGCTTGTCTGAATACGTATTAATTAACGATTTCTTTAAATCTGCCCAACTATTAATTGTGCAGCTTGCAATATTAGTGGCGGCTTCGTCCTTAATTTTCGATAGTATACTTGACATCAGATATTCATTCTGAAAGTCTTCGGGATCAATTCTATTATAAAATTTTGTAACTAACTTTTCGCAAATTTCAATGAAGCGAGCTAATAATTTTGCATCTCCATAAAAATCTGGCACCATATCTAGGTACTCTTTTTTCAATACGGGAGTTGCCATATTTGTTATATTTAAGTTACTTATTTCTTCAATTACGTCTTCAAATGAAAAAGGAAAAGTATTATTTGTTGGCGAGTTACAAGAAACAATTGAATCGGTGTCTGTGTTCTCTGAATCTGAATTTGGCTGAATGATATCTCTAAACGACATGTAGTACTTACAGGACTATCATCAGCTTGTCCACGGGCTCCTGCGACGTATTCAGCATTTCAGGAGTCTTGGGTATCGCCTGGCAGCTCTGTGTTCAGCAGGGCTGGAGATCTACGGTGATGCGCGATATGCACTCGCGATTTAGTAGTATCTGCGATCACTTCGTTGTGATTCCCAGTAAATCGTTAAAACGAAACGGATTATTTATTTTTATTAATTCGTCTGTGAATCTTACCGACTGCGCCAGTTAAGTAACCGTACTTTAGGTTCGCTTAAAAAAATTTATTTGTTTGTTACAACGAAGGTAGATTCATTTAACAGATGTTTATTGTTCAATGTTTACAGTATAACTAACTACAATTTTCTTATTCTAATCTTATATACTACAGATAACATATGTAACAAGAGTATCTGGGAGACTGCTGGCGTCAGCGGGTCCCACTGGATGTAGTCATCTAACTTGTATATGTCGTGTGCAATGGCTTATGTTTGCAAAATCAGGATAAAATAACTGTTTTCAGCTTGCAAAAACATACAAAATGCTGTTTTCAAGAATTTAAACTGTCATATGCATGTTTCTGTCGTGTATAATGGCTAATGTTGGTGAAATCAAGATAAAATTGCTGTTTTAAACATGCAAAAGCATACAAAACACCGTTTTCAAGTATTTAAATAGTCATATTCATAACTTGAATCGAAGAAGTTGTAGGTTCTCGGTGAAACATTATTTTAAGAAATTAAAATTAGTAAATAATAACACTCGGTGTAGTTTCACAAATGATGTATATTTTTTCTTTATTGCAATTTCGGCTATTAGGCCATCATCAGAAGAATGAATACAAAGATTTTACAAATGTTATATTTATACTAAATGTACCGTTCTTAGGAATTACCTGAGATGACTGTATCTAGAAGTGGGGAGTCCATTAAGTCTACGTACTCATTCATTAAGTTATTCCCGTTATGCAGGGCTTTCTTGATTTCCAGAGCTTCTAGGAACGTTAATCTCAGACCTTTCCTTTCACGGTGTAATATTTCTAAATTAGATATGTCACAGGTATGGTTATTTTCTACAAGATGTTTTGCGACGTTTGAAGAATTTATTTTTTTTTTTTGTTGTTTTTAGCACTGCTTGTATGTTCTTTAAATCTTACATTAAAATTGCGCCCAGTTTGTCCTATATATATGTAATCACAATTTTGACAACTAATTTTGTAAATTCCAGATTGTGATAATGGATTTTTTGTACCTATTTTATTATTTATTAAACAGTTTTTTGTTGTATAAGTATTATATGTCGCTGACACTATATTAGATTTTTTGAGTTTATACGATAACTTATCAGAAAAGTGTTTTACATAGTTCATTTTTTTGTATAACAAATGGTCTCTAGAATGGGGTGTACAGGCATAAAATTGTTTTAAAAGAAGAATTTTTTGTTTTTTCTTTATTAAATTTGTCACAATGCTTTTACTGTAGCCATTGTTTACAGCAATATCTTGAATGGTATGTAGCTCTTTTTGAAAGGATGTTTCATGTAGAGGAATATTAAGTAATCTGTTAACTAGACTATGGAAAGCGGCCATTTTTGTGTTGTTGGAGTGGTTAGATGAAGACGGTATAATGGTGTCGGTATATGTGGGTTTTCTGAATATTTGAAAATTGATTTTTCCGTCAATGTGATTTATTGATAAATCTAGAAAATTTATTGTTTTATTGGATTCTGTTTCTAATGTGAAATTTATATTGGGTTCTATAGAATTCAAGGTATTTAGGAAGGAATGTATTTGTCTCTCGGTGCCTTTAAACATGCATAGGACGTCGTCTACGTATCTGTACCAGAATTGGATGTTTTTTGTATCAAAATTGTTAAACAAATTTGTTTAACAATTTTGATACAAAAAACATCCAATTCTGGTACAGATACGTAGACGACGTCCTATGCATGTTTAAAGGCACCGAGAGACAAATACATTCCTTCCTAAATACCTTGAATTCTATAGAACCCAATATAAATTTCACATTAGAAACAGAATCCAATAAAACAATAAATTTTCTAGATTTATCAATAAATCACATTGACGGAAAAATCAATTTTCAAATATTCAGAAAACCCACATATACCGACACCATTATACCGTCTTCATCTAACCACTCCAACAACACAAAAATGGCCGCTTTCCATAGTCTAGTTAACAGATTACTTAATATTCCTCTACATGAAACATCCTTTCAAAAAGAGCTACATACCATTCAAGATATTGCTGTAAACAATGGCTACAGTAAAAGCATTGTGACAAATTTAATAAAGAAAAAACAAAAAATTCTTCTTTTAAAACAATTTTATGCCTGTACACCCCATTCTAGAGACCATTTGTTATACAAAAAAATGAACTATGTAAAACACTTTTCTGATAAGTTATCGTATAAACTCAAAAAATCTAATATAGTGTCAGCGACATATAATACTTATACAACAAAAAACTGTTTAATAAATAATAAAATAGGTACAAAAAATCCATTATCACAATCTGGAATTTACAAAATTAGTTGTCAAAATTGTGATTACATATATATAGGACAAACTGGGCGCAATTTTAATGTAAGATTTAAAGAACATACAAGCAGTGCTAAAAACAACAAAATAAATTCTTCAAACGTCGCAAAACATCTTGTAGAAAATAACCATACCTGTGACATATCTAATTTAGAAATATTACACCGTGAAAGGAAAGGTCTGAGATTAACGTTCCTAGAAGCTCTGGAAATCAAGAAAGCCCTGCATAACGGGAATAACTTAATGAATGAGTACGTAGACTTAATGGACTCCCCACTTCTAGATACAGTCATCTCAGGTAATTCCTAAGAACGGTACATTTAGTATAAATATAACATTTGTAAAATCTTTGTATTCATTCTTCTGATGATGGCCTAATAGCCGAAATTGCAATAAAGAAAAAATATACATCATTTGTGAAACTACACCGAGTGTTATTATTTACTAATTTTAATTTCTTAAGTCATATTCATGCTTCTGTCGTGTATAATGGCTAATATTGGTGAAATCAAGATAAAATTGCTGTTTTAAGCATGCAAAAGCATACAAAACACTGTTTTCTAATATTTAAACTGTCATATTCATGTTTCTGTCGTGTATAATAACTAATGTTGGTAAATTCAAGATAAAATTGCATTTTTAAGCATGCAAAAGCATACAAAATGCTGTTTTCTAGTATATAAACTGTCATAATCATGTTTCTGTCGTGTAGAATGGTTAATGTTGGTGAAATCAAGATAAAATTGCTGTTTTAAGCATGCAAAAGCATACAAAACACCGTTTTCAAGTATTTAAACTGTCATATTCATGTATATGTCGTGTGTAATGGCTTATGTTTGCAAAATCAAGATAAAATAGGTGTTTTCAGCTTGCAAAAACATACAAAACGCTGTTTTCAAGTATTTAAACTGTCATATTCATGCTTCTGTCGTGTATAATGGCTAATGTTGGTGAAATCAAGATAAAATTGCTGTTTTAAGCATGCAAAATCATACAAAACACTGTTTTCAAGTATTTAAACTGTCATAATCATGTATATGTCGTGTATAATGGCTTATGTTTGCAAAATCAAGATAAAATAGCTGTTTTCAGCTTGCAAAAACATACAAAATGCTGTTTCCAAGTATTTAAACTGTCATATACATGTTTATGTCGTGTATAATGGCTAATGTTGGTGAAATCAAGATAAAATTGCTGTTTTAAGCATGCAAAAGTATACAAAACACTGTTTTCAAGTATTTAAACTGTCATATTTATGTATATTTGAGTGTTTATGTTATAATTTATTACCTCTCTTTCTTTATCAAGGATAAGCCTGGTAAGCTACCTTGACTCCTACTCTTGTACCGAGAGAACCTGTTTCTTTTTCAATCTTTAATTTTGTGAAAATGTAGAATAAATGGGCGAAGTTTGATGAATGTAAGTTTGCTACGTGGAATGTCAGAGGTATAAATGGAAAGAAAAATGAATTGATGTCTGCAATGCGTACGTATAATGTGGATGTTTTATGTGTAAGTGAAACGATGCAGAAAGGTTGTGGCGAGGAAGAGGTGGATGGAATGTTTTGTTTATGGTCGGGTGTGTGTGCGAATGCTAGAGCGAAACATGGTGTGGGTATGGTTGTAAGTGAACGAATGAAAGCATGTATTAGAAATTATGGTTGTATTTCGGAGAGAATGTTATGGTGCAGATTAAAGGTAGGCTTTCATAGAATCTTCGTTGTGTCCGTTTACGGCCCAACTGAATCTGAAAGTGATCTTGCAAAGGATCAATTTTGGAATTTGTTAGATAGCGTGATTGATGCGTGTGATCCTGGCGAGAAAGTGATTGTTTGTGGTGATTTGAATGGTTGGGTGGGTGTAAAGAGTAGTGTGTCTGGTAGCGTGTTAGGTAAATTTGGGGATTCTAGAGTGAATGATAACGGTAGGAAAATAGTCTCTTTTTGTATGGAGCGGAACCTCTTCATATCCAATTCCATTTTTAAGCATACGTTAGCTCATATATATACATGGGAGAATGTAAGTACGAATAGCCGTAGTGTGATTGATTTTGTTTTGTATGATGAGCGCTTGAGGAGTTTGGTTGTTGATACGCGTGTGAAAAGAGGGGTTGAGCTTGGAACGAATGACCATTATTTGGTTGTGTCGCGTATACGTCTAGGTAAGTGTTGGAGAATGAGGGTACAAGGTTCTGGGAGCTTGTTTCGTGTGAAATCCAATGTTTTGCAGAATGAGGATGTTCGAGGGTTATTTGTAGAGAAATTGAACAAATCTTTGCCTGAATGTGAGCCTAATTTTGATTGTTGCCTAAATGATGTTTGGGTGAAATTTAAGGGCATTGTCCTTCAATGTGCGAAAGAAATATGTGGTGAATGTAAGTTAGGCTGTCGTTCGAGGAATGCATGGTGGAATGAAGAAGTGAAAGAAGCGATTGAGGAGAAAAAGAGGGCGTATTTGAGATTTTTGAATGTGAAGGATGTACCAGGAACTTTGCGTGATGAATGCCTGATGGAATACAAAAGGAAGAATAAATGTGTTAAGAGAGTCGTAAGAGAAAGTAAGGCACGTTTCGATGAATTGATGAGTGAAAGATTAACGAATGATTTTAGTATGATTAAGAGAATGTTTTGGCAGACTGTAAAGAGATTGAGAGGTGGGAGTACAAGATCAGTGAAAGCAATTAAGAGTGCGAATGGTGAGTTGTTGTGGAATGAGTCACATGTTAGGAATAGATGGTGTGAGTATTTTAAGGAATTGTATGGTGGTGTAAATGGAGTGAATAATAGGGGAGGGAATGCAAGAAATGCTAGTAACGTTGAATGGGATATAGATGAAGGTGATGTCAGCTTTGCATTGATGCGTCTCAAGAATGGTAAGGCTCCCGGTTTGGATGGCATAACAAATGAAATGTTGAAATATGGTGGTGAAAGATTATTTGATTGGTTAGTTTATTTGTTCAGATTTTGTTTGAAACGGTGCGTGGCTCCTGATGATTGGAAACGTGCTGTTATTTGTCCTTTATTTAAAGGCAAAGGCAGTTCGAGTGAATGTACAAATTTTCGAGCGATAAGCTTATTGAGTGTGGTAGGGAAGTTGTATGGAAAAATATTAATTCATAAGGTGCGAGCCTTAACCATTTCAAAGTTAAGTGATATGCAAGGAGGTTTTTTGCCTGAGAGAGGTTGTGTAGATCAATTGTTTTCTCTTCGAATGATTGTTGAGAAGTCACTTGATAAGAACAAAAGGTGTTCTGTGGCTTTCTCGATTTAAAGAAAGCGTATGACAGTGTTCTTCGAGAGACTATGTGGGATGTACTTGTAGAGTACAGTGTGGATGGTAATTTGTTGGGAGCGATTCGAGCGTTGTATGAAGGAAGTGAGGCTGCGGTGAGAGTTGATGGCAGATTGAGTGATTGGTTTCGTATAGATGTTGGTGTGAAACAGGGTTGTGGAATGTCTCCTTGGTTGTTTAATTTGTATATGGATGTGTTGTTACGAAAGGCATTGAATAGAACTGACGGTGTACGTATTGGTGGACGTGTAGTGCCTGCGTTAGCTTATGCGGATGATGTTGTTGTGTTGGGAGAAACTGAGGAGCAATTGAGAAGAATGATTGTGAGCATAAATGAAGTAGGGAAAGGTTTAAATCTGCTATTGAATGTCGATAAATGTAAAGTGTTGGTGTTTGAGAATAATGATTTGGTGACTGATTGTAATGTTTCAGTGAATGGTGTGAGACTGGAACAAGTGAATGAATTTGTATATTTGGGTAGTATGTTCTCGAGGGATGGACGTATTGACCGGGAGATTGAAAGGCGAGTGTCTGCAGGGTGCAAGGTATTGGGTGCTCTGGGTACATTTGCTCGAAACGTGAATGTATCTAAAGATGCTCGATTGAGTGTTTATAATGGTGTGTTAGTGCCTACATTGATGTATGGGTCTGAATGTTGGGTGTGGATGAAGAAGCATGAACGACGTATAGCTGCTGTGGAATGGAGATATTTGAGAGGAGTATGTGGGTATACGAGACGTGATCGTATACGGAATACATTGGTGTATGATGAGTGTGAGATTGAGAAGAATGTTGATAAGAAAGTGGGAGTGAGTCAGTTGAGGTGGTTTGGACATGTTGAGCGAATGTCGAATGAAAGGTTGGTGAAACTAATATATGTGGGTGAGATTGAAGGTGAACGATTGCGCGGGCGTCCGAGGAATAACTGGTTGGGTATGATTGATGGTTTGTTGCGTGAACGAATGATTCCGAGTGTGAAGAATAAACGAGCATGTATGAATCGCACTATGAATGTGGACGAGGCGAAAGTGGTGTGACAGGATAGGAATGTTTGGAGGAGATTGATTGTTGGTTGACTGTTTTTCTGGGTTCGTGCTACCCCACTAAGTGGGACATAGCGTGACGTTATGTATGTATGTATGTATGTATGTATATTCATATATATGTCGTGTGTAATGGCTTATGTTTGCAAAATCAAGATAAAATAGCAGTATTCAGCTTGCAAAAACATACAAAACGCTGTTTTCAAGAATTTAAACTGTCATATTCAGGTTTCTGACGTGTTTAGTGGCTAATGTTGGTGAAATCAAGATAAAATAGCTGTTTTCAGCTTGCAAAAACATACAAAACGCTGTTTTCAAGTATTTAAACTGTCATATTTTCATGTTTCTGTCCTGTATAATGGCTAATGTTGGTGAAATCAAGATAAAATTGCTGTTTTAAGCATGCAAAAGCATACAAAACACTGTTTTCAAGTATTTAAAATGTCATAATCATGTATATGTCGTGTGTAATGGCTTATGTTTGCAAAATCAAGATAAAATAGCTGTTTTCAGCTTGCAAAAACATACAAAACGCTGTTTTCAAGAATTTAAACTGTCATATTCATGTTTCTGACGTGCTTATTGGCTAATGTTAGTGAAATCAATATAAAATTGCAGTTTTAAGCATGCAAAAGCATACAAAACACCGTTTTCAAGTATTTAAACTGTCATATTCATGTATATGTCGTGTGTAATGGCTTATGTTTGCAAAATCAAGATAAAATAGCTGTTTTCAGCTTGCAAAAACATACAAAACGCTTTTTTCAAGTATTTAAACTATCATATTTATGTTTCTGTCATGTATAATGGCTAATGTTGGTGAAATCAAAATAAAATTGCTGTTTTTAACATGCAAAAGCATGAAAAACACAGTTTTAAGTATTTAAACTGTCATATTCATGTATATGTCGTGTGCAATGGCTTATGTTTGCAAAATCAGGATAAAATAACTGTTTTCAGCTTGCAAAAACATACAAAACCCTGTTTTCAAGTATTTAAACTGTCATATTCATGTTTCTGTCCTGTATAATGGCTAATGTTGGTGAAATCAAAGTAAAATTTCTGTTTTTAGCATGCAAAAGCATACAAAACGCCGTTTTAAAGTATTTAAACTGTCATATTCATGTATATGTCGTGTGTAATGGCTTATGTTTGCAAAATCAAGAAAAAATAGCTGTTTTCAGCTTGCATAACATGCAAATTGCTGTATTCAAGTATTTAAACTGTCATATTCATGTTTCTGTCGGGAACAATGGTTTATTTTGGTGAAATCAAGATAAAATTGCTGTATTAAGCATGCAAAAGCATACAAAACGCCGTTTTCAAGTACTTAAACTGTAATATTCATGTGTATGTCGTGTGTAATGGTTTATGTTTGCAAAATCAAGAAAAAATAGCTGTTTTCAGCTTGCAAAAACATACAAAATGCTGTATTCAAGTATTTAAACTCTCATATTCATGCTTCTTTCGTGTATAATGGCTATTGTTTGTGAAATCAAGATAAAATTGCTGTTTTAAGCATGCAAAAGCATACAAAACACCGTTTTCAAGTATTTAAACTGTCATATTCATGTATATGTCGTGTGTAATGGCTTATGTTTGCAAAATAAAAATAAAATAGATGTTTGCAGCTTGCAAAAACATACAAAATGCTGTTTTTAAGTATTTAAACTGTCATATTCATGTTTCTGTCGTGTATAATGGCTAATGTTGGTGAAGTCAAGATTAAATTGCTGCTTTAAGCATGCAAAAGCATACAAAACTCCGTTTTCGAGTATTTAAACTGTCATATTCATGTTTCTGTCGTGTATAATGGCTAATGTTGGTCAAATCAAGATAAAATTGCTGTTTTAAGCATGCAAAAGCATACAAAACGCCGTTTTTAAGTATATAAACTGTTATATTCATGTATATGTCGTGTGTCATGGCTTATGTTTGAAAAATCTAGATTAAATAGCTGTTTTTAGCTTGCAAAAATATACAAAATGCTGTTTTCAAGTATTTAAACTGTCATATTCAAGTTTCTGTCGTGTATAATGTCTAATGTAAGTGAAATCAAGATAAAATTGCTGTTTTAAGCATGCAAAAACATACAAAACGCTGTTTTTAAGTATTTAAACTGTCATATTCATGTTTCTGTCGTGTATAATGGCTAATATTGGTGAAATCAAGATAAAATTGCTGTTTTAAGCATGCAAAAGCATACAAAACGCTGTGTTTATGTATTTATACTGTCATATTCATGTATATGTTGTATGTAATAGCTTATAGTTGCAAAAACATAAAAAATGCTGTTTTCAAGTATTTAAACTGTCATATTCATGTTTCTCTCGTGTATAATGGCTAATGTTGGTGAAATCAAAATAAAATTGCTGTTTTAAGCATGCAAAAACATACAAAACACTGTTTTCAAGAATTTAATTTATCATATTCATGTTTCTGACGTGTTTAGTGGCTAATGTTGGTGAAATCAAGATAAAATTGCTGTTTTAAACATGCAAAAGCATACAAAACACCGTTTTCAAGAATTTAAACTGTCATATACATGTTTATGTCGTGTGTAATGGCTTATGTTTGCAAAATCAAAATAAAATAGCTGTTTTCAGATTGCAAAAACATACAAAATGCTGTTTTCAAGTATTTATACGGTCATATTCATATTTCTGTCGTGTATAATGGCTAATGTAAGTGAAATAAAGATAAAATTGCTGTTTTAAGCTTGCAAAAACATACAAAACGCTGTTTTCAAGTATTTAAACTGTCATATTCATGTTTCTGTCGTGTATAATGGCTAATGTTGGTGAAATCAAGATAAAATAGCTGTTTTAAGCATGCAAAAGCTTACAAAACGCCGTTTCCAAGAATTTAAACTGTCATATTCATGTGTATGTCGTGTGTAATGGCTTGTGTTTGCAAAATCAAGATAAAATTGCTGTTTTCAGCTTGCAAAAACATACAAAATGCTGTTTTCAAGTATTTAAACTGTCATATTCATGTTTCTGTCGTGAATAATAACTAATGTTGGTTAAATCAAGATAAAATTGCTGTTTTAAGCATGCAAAAGCATACAAAACGCAGTTTTCAAGTATTTAAACTGTTATATTCATGTATATGTCGTGTGTAATGGCTTATGTTTGCAAAATCTAGATAAAATAGCTGTTTTAATTTTGCGAAAACATACAAAACGCTGTTTTCAAGTATTTAAACTGTCATATTCATGTTTCAGTCGTGTATAATGGCTAATGTTGGTGAAATCAAGATAAAATAGCTGTTTTAAGCATGCAAAAGCATACAAATCGCCGTTTCAAGTATTTAAACTGTAATATTCTCGTATATTTCGTGTGTAATGGCTCATGTTTGCCAAATCAAAATAAAATAGCTGTTTTTAGTTTGCAAAAACATACAAAACCCTGTTTTAAAGTATTTAAACTGTCCTATTCATGTATATGTGGCAGCTGCTATATATTTTAAAGATATTTTTCATACTGTCAATATTTTATAATTTAAATAAAATACAATACTTAAATACCTTTACATATATGTCGTGTGTAATAGCTTATGTTTGCATAATCAAGACAAAATAGCTGTTTTCAGCTTGCAAAAACATACAAAACGTTGTTTTCAAGTATTTAAACTGTCATATTTATGTATATGTCGTGTGTAATGGCTTATGTTTGCAATATCAAGATAAAATATCAGTTTTCAGCTTGCAAAAACATACAAAACGCTGTTTTCAAGTATATAAACTGTCATATTCATGTTTCTGACGTGTTTAGTGGCTAATGTTGGTGAAATCAAGATAAAACTGCTGTTTTAAGCATGCAAAAGCATGCAAAAAACAGTTTTTAAGTATTTAAACTGTCATATTCATGTATATGTCGTGTGCAATGGCTTATGTTTGCAAAATCAGGATAAAATAACTGTTTTCAGCTTGCAAAAACATACTAAATGCTGTTTTCAAGAATTTAAACTGTCATATGCATGTTTCTGTTGTGTATAATGGCTAATGTTGTTGAAATCAACATAAAATTGCTGTTTTAAGCATGCAAAACCATACAAAACACCGTTTTCAAGTTTAAAGTATTTAAACTGTCATATTCATGTATATGTCGTGTGTAATGGCTTATGTTTGCAAAATCAAGATAAAATAGCTGTTTTCAGCTTGCAAAAACATACAAAACGCTGTTTTCAAGTATTTAAACTGTCACATTCATGTTTCTGTCGTGTATAATGGCTAATATTGGTGAAATCAAGATAAAATTGCTGTTTTAAGCATGCAAAAGCATGCAAAACACCGTTTTCATGTATTTAAACTATCATATTCATGTATATGTCGTGTGCAATGGCTTATGTTTGCAAAATCAGGATAAAATAACTGTTTTCAGCTTGCAAAAACATACAAAATGCTGTTTTCAAGAATTTAAACTGTCATATGCATGTTTCTGTCGTGTATAATGGCTAATGTTGGTGAAATCAAGATAAAATTGCTGTTTTAAGCATGCAAAAGCATACAAAACACCGTTTTCAAGTAATTAAACTGTCATATTCATGTATATGTCGTGTGTAATGGCTTATGTTTGCAAAATCAAGATAAAATAGCAGTTTTCAGCTTGCAAAAACATACAAAAAGCTGTTTTCAAGACATTAATTTGTCATATTCATGTTTCTGACGTGTTTAGTGGCTAATGTTGGTGAAATCAAGATAAAATTGCTGTATTAAGCATGCAAAAGCATACAAAACACCGTTTTCAAGTATTTATACTGCCATATTCATGTATATGTCGTGTGTAATGGCTTATGTTTGCAAAATCAAGATAAAATAGCAGTTTTCAGCTTGCAAAAACATACAAAACGCTGTTTTCAAGTATTTGAACTGTCATATTCATGTTTCTGACGTGTTTAATGGCTAATGTTGGTGAATTCAAGATAAAATTGCTGTTTTAAGCATGCAAAAGCATACTAAACACCGTTTTCAAGTATTTAAACTGTCACATTTATGTATATGTCGTATGTAATGGCTTATGTTTGCCAAATCAAAATAAAATAGCTGTTTTCAGATTGCAAAAACATACAAAATGCTGTTTGCAAGTATTTATACTGTCATATTCATGTTTCTGTCGTGTATAATGGCTAATGTAAGTGAAATCAAGATAATATTGCTGTTTTAAGCTTGCAAAAACATACAAAACGCTGTTTCCATGTATTTAAACTGTCATATTCATGTTTCTGTCGTGTATAATGGCTAATGTTGGTGAAATAAAGATAAAATAGCTGTTTTAAGCATTCAAAAGCTTACAAAATGCCGTTTCCAAGTACATAACCTGTCATATTCATGTGTATGTCGTGTGTAATGGCTTATGTTTGCAAAATCAAGATAAAATTGCTGTTTTCAGCTTGCAAAAACATACAAAACGCTGTTTTCAAGTATTTAATCTGTCATATTCATGTTTCTGACGTGTTTAGTGGCTAATGTGTGTGAAATCAAGATAAAATTGCTGTTTTAAGCATGCAAAAGCATGCAAAACACAGTTTTCAAGTATTTAAACTGTCATATTCATGTATATGTCGTGTGTAATGGCTTATGTTTGCAAAATCAATATAAAATAGCAGTTTTCAGCTTGCAAAAACATACAAAACGATGTTTTCATGTATTTAAACTGTCATATTCATGTTTCTGACGTGTTTAGTGGCTAATGTTGGTGAAATCAATATAAAATTGCTGTATTAAGCTAGCAAAAGCATACAAAACACCGTTTTCAAGTATTTAAACTGTCATATTCATGTATAATAATAATAATAATTAGTTTATTTCTGTGGATATAAATACATATATATATAGAAACAGTCAAAATAGTCGAAATATACAATAAATTACAATGATATAAATTCTTGTAATGTATAAAAATTATGTACTAATAAAAATTTTTTGAGATCTTCTTTAAATTTTTTATAGTTGTTATTATTTCTGATACAAGAGGGAAGTTTATTAAAGATCACTAGACCAATTCTATCAGGCGAATCTCGAATTATATTAATTCTTGAATGAGGTATGGTAAAATCATTCTTATTTCTCATGTTGTAATCATGTATATTTGAATTGCGGATAAAAGAATCCTTGTTTTTAAAAACAAAAAGACAAACGTCAAGTATATAGATATCAGTAAGCGTAAGTAAATTATAATTATTAAAAAGTTCTCTGCATGAAGTACTACTCGATACTCCAATCATGCATCGGATAATCTTTTTTGGCAAAAAAATATACCTTTCGTAGCTGGCGAATTTCCCCAAAAACGAATCGCATATCTTATTCTGGATACTACTACCGCATGATAAAAAATTATTAGCTGCTTAATATTCAGATATTCTCTTAAGTGTCTTATCTGAAAGCAAACTGAGCTTAACATATTAGATAATTCTTCACAATGGGGTTGCCAATTGAAGTTTTCATGAAGGTTTAGTCCTAAGACTTTAGCACATGTAGTTGTACCTAACTTAGTTTCTCCAAAAGTTAACTCACTTTGATTAATAGATTTTTGATAAGTATGAAATTTTAAAATTTTTGTTTTACTGCTATTTAAATAGAGTTTATTGCAGTGGAACCAAGAAGAAAGATTTTTTATGTTTTCATTACATTTCTCAATAAGTTCCTTTTCATTTTTACTTGAGATGTCTAAGGAGGTATCGTCAGCAAAAAGTACGGGAACGCAATCATCAGTTAGTACCTTAATTAGGTCATTTATATAAATGATAAACAAAATTGGTGCTAATATTGTTCCTTGTGGTAGGCCAACTAAAACTTCCAATAAATTAGAGATAATGCCGTTCACACACACAAATTGAAGTCTATTTTTTAAAAAGCTAGCTATCCATTTTCATGCTACTCCTCGTATTCCAATAGCTTCAAGTTTTTCCAATAACCGAGAATGATCAACGCAGTCGAATGCTTTGCTAAGGTCGCAAAATATACCAATAGGAATTTCATCCTCTTCCATGAAGGACATAATAGCGCTGTAAAGATACTGAAGAGCATCAATTGTAGAACTGTTTGGTCTGAAGCCAAATTGATTACTACATATTAATTGTCTCTCCTGAATAAACTGTTGTAGCCTGGCTAAATAGCAGTACTCAAAAATTTTTGAAAAACTAGAAGTTATCGCAACAGGTCTATAATTGTCCATCTTGCTTCTGTCACCCTTCTTGTGAATTGGAATTATTTTATTACATTTAAGTTTCTCAGGAAACACTCCTTCTTCAAAGGATAAATTTATAATGAACGTTAGTGGTTTTACTAACAGATGACCCACAGTTTTCAAAAGAAAACTTGGTATGTCATCTGCACCAGCAGACGTTTTATTTTTAACTTTATACTTTATAATATTCATTAATTCTGCTTCGCTAAGAGGATGCAGGAAAAGAGATGAAGAAGATGCTCCGTACTCAGTATTTTTGCTCCCATTAACTTCTACGTTGACTTCCGGTTCCGGAATCTGATTTATAATAGTGAGTGGTGCATTATTAAAAAAATCATTAAACCACACGGCAACTTGATATGGGTCATCAGTTGACGTATTATCCTTCGATATTTTCAAGTTATCATTTTTCTTATGTTTACATTTAGAATTAATTAAGTTCCATGTACTTTTTGAAAGGTTATTAGAACACATTATCTTATTTTGATAATAATTTTTCTTTATACTTTAAATTAACTTTATGTGTTTCTGTTTAGCACTCCTATAAATGTCTAAAAATTCGGGATACTTACTTTTTAGGTAAAAAAGAGATTTTAAATTTGTACTTGAAATAATGACATCCATATTAACCCAACGTCTGTCGTGTGCAATGGCTTATGTTTCCAAATCAGGATAAAATAACTGTTTTTAGCTTGCAAAAACATACAAAATGCTGTTTTCAAGTATTTAAACTGTCATAATCATGTTTCTGTCGTGTATAATGGTTAATGTTGGTGAAATCAAGATAAAATTGCTGTTTTAAGCATGCAAAAGCATACAAAACGCCGTTTTCAAGTATTTAAGCTGCCATATTCATGTATATGTCGTGTTTAATTGATTATGTTTGCAAAATCAAGATAATATAGCTATTTTCAGCTTTCAAAAACTTACAAAATGCTGTTTTCAAGTATTTAAACTCTCATATTCAAGTTTCTGTCTTGTATAATGGCTAATGTTGGTGAAATCAAGATAAAATTGCCTTTTTAAGCATGCAAAAGTATACAAAACGCCGTTTTCAAGTATTTAAGCTATCATGTTCATGTATATGTCGTGTGTAATGGCTTATGTTTGCAAAATCAAGATAAAATTGCTGTTTTCAGCTTTAAAAACATACAAAATGCTGTTTTTAAGTATTTATACTGTCATATTCATGTATATGTCGTGTGTAATGGCTTAGGGTTGCAAAAATATACAAAATGCTGTTTTCAAGTATTTAAACTGTCATATTCTTGTTTCTGTCGTGTTTAATGGCTAATGTTGGTAAAATCAAGATAAAATTGCTGTTTTAAGCATGCAAAAGCTTGCAAAACGCCGTTTTCATGTATTTAAACTGTCATATTCATGTATATGTCGTATGTAATAGCTTATGTTTGCAAAATCTAGATAAAATAGCTGTTTTCAGTTTGCAAAAACATACAAAATGCTGTTTTCAAGAATTTAAACTGTCATATTCATGTTTTCGTCGTGTATAATGGCTATATTGATTAATATTCATTTGTATGTCGTGTGTAATGGCTTATGTTTGCAAAATCAAGAAAAAATAGCTGTTTTCAGCTCGCAAAAACATACAAAATGCTGTATTCAAGTATTTAAACTTTCATATTCATGCTTCTTTTGTGTATAATGGCTAATGTTTGTGAAATCAAGATAAAATTGCTGTTTTAAGCATGCAAAAGCATACAAAACGCCGTTTCCAAGTATTTTAACTGTAATATTCTTGTATATGTCGTGTGGAATGGCTTATGTCTGCAAACTCAAGATAAAATAGCAGTTTTCAGCCTGCAAAAACATACAAAATGCTGTTTTCAAGTATTTAAACTGTCTTATTCATGCTTCTGTCGTGTATAGCGGCTAATGTTGGTGAAATCAAGATAAAATTGCTGTTTTAAGCATGCAAAAGCATACAAAATATCGTTTCCAAGTATCTAAACTGTCATATTCATGTGTATGTCGTGTGTAATGGCTTATGTTGGCAAAATCTAGATAAAATAGCTGTTTTAAGCTTGCGAAAACATACAAAACGCAGTTTTCAAGTATTTAATCTGTCATATTCATGTTTCTGTCGTGTATATTGGCTAATGTTGGTGAAATCAAGATAAAATTGCTGTTTAATCATGCAAAAGTATACAAAACGCCGTTTTCAAGTATTTAAACTGTCACTTTCATGTATATGTCGTTTGTAATGGCTTATGTTTACAAACTCAAGATAAAATAGCTGTTTTCAGCTTGCAAAAATATACAAAATGCTGTTTTCAAGTTTTTTTACTGTAATATTCATGTTTCTGTCGTGTATAACTGCTAATGTTGGTGAAATTAAGATAGAATCGCTGTTTTAAGCATGAAAATGCATACAAAACGCCGTTTTCAAGTATTAAAACTGTCATATTCATGTATATGTCACGTGTAATTGCCTATGTTTGCAAAATCAAGATAATATAGCTGTTTTCAGCTTGCAAAAACATACAAAATGCTGTTTTCAAGTATTTAAACTCTCATATTCAAGTTTCTGTCTTGTATAATGGCTAATGTTGGTGAAATCAAGATAAAATTGCTGTTTTAAGCATGCAAAAGTATACAAAACGCCGTTTTTAAGTATTTAAACTGTCATAATCATGTATATGTCGTGTGTAATTGCTTATGTTTGCAAAATGAAGATAAAATAGCTGTTTTCAGCTTCAAAAACATTCTAAATGCTGTTTTCAAGTATTTAAACTGTCATATTCATGTTTTCGTCGTGCATAATGGCTAATGTTGGTGAAGTCAAGATAAAATTGCTGTTTTAAGCATGCAAAAGCATTTAAAACGCCGTTTTCAAGTATTTAAACTGTTATATTCATGTATATGTCGTGTGTAATGGCTTATGTTTGCAAAATCTAGATAAAATAGCTGCTTTCAGCTTGCAAAAATATACAAAACGCTGTTTTCCAGTATTTAAACTGTCATATTCATGTTTCTGTCATGTATAGTGGCTAATATTGGTGAAATCAAGATAAAATTGCTGTTTTAAGCATGCAAAAGCATACAAAACGCCTTTTTCAAGTATTTAAACTGTCATATTCATGTATATGTCGTGTGTAATGGCTTGTGTTTGCAAAATCTAGATAAAATAGCTGGTTTTAGCTTGCAAAAACATACAAAATGCTGTTTTCAAGTATTTAAACTGTCATATTCATGTTTTTGTCGTGTATAATGGCTAATGTTAGTGAAATCAAGATAAATTTGCTGTTTAAACATGCAAAGGCATACAAAACGCCGTTTTCAAGTATTTAAACTGTTATATTCATGTATATGTCGTGTGTAATGGCTTATATTTGCAAAATCTAAATAAAATAGCTGTTTTCAGCTTGCAAAAACATACAAAATGCTGTTTTCAAGTATTTAAACTGTCATATTCATGTTTTCGTCGTGTATATTGGCTAATATTGGTGAAATCAAGTTAAAATTGCTGTTTAAAGCAGGCAAAAGCATACAAAACACCGTTTTCAAGTATTTGAACTGTCATATTTATGTATATGTCGTGTGTAATGGCTTATGTTTGCAAAATCAAGATAAAATAGCTGTTTTCAGCTATCAAAAACATACAAAATGCTGTTTTCATGTATTTAAACTGTCATATTCATGTGTCTGTCGTGTATAATGGATAATGTTGGTGAAATCAAGATAAAATTGCTGTTTTAAGCATGCAAAAGTATACAAAACTCCGTTTTCAAGTATTTAAACTGTCATATTCATGTATATGTCGTGTGTAATTGCTTATGTTTTCAAAATCAAGATAAAATAGCTGTTTTCAACTTGCAAAAACATACAAAATGCTGTTTTCAAGTATTTAAACTGTCATATTCATGTATATGTTGTGTGTAATGGTTTATGTTTGCATAATCAATATAAAATAGCTGTTTTCAGCTTGCAAAAACATAGAAAATGCTGTTTTCAAGTAAATAAACTGTCATATTCGTGTTTCTGTCGTGTATAATGGCTAATGTAGTACGTCAAGTTGAAGTGTACGCATCGTTTTTCTGTTCCTATTCAATAATAGTTTATTTGTGGTAAAAATTACCGTATTTTTTTAAAAATTTGTTTATAAGTGTTCACTATAACAGTGCAGTTTACGATAGTGCTCTATAAATTTATGGAACATCCCTACAGATAAGTTTTTTTGCATTTTTTCATAAACTCTGCACGTGTCTTTCTCATTTGCAATATTCTTGCAAATCTTTGTATATTTTTGTGTTGTGACCTGTTCGTTGATTTTTTGACACCATGTCAGCGTGCAGTAAGTGCAACCGCAATGTGAACAATAAGTATCCGGGGATTCATTGCTTCAAATGTGCGCGCGTTTACCATACCGCGTGTGTCGACAGCGATTGCAGCAAAACTACTGACTTGCGCGGTTACGTGTGGCTGTGTCCGCCTTGCAGGCCTAAAGATGACAACAGGTCTCCGTCCAAATCTGCGTCTGCCATTGCCGACATTGCGGTATTTCCATCAACTGTCACACAACTTGATGAAACGATGCGGTCCCTTAAATCTGAACTTTTATTGGCAATAGATACTAAATTTGATTCTGTCATTAAATCGATTAATTTTTGCTGCGACAAAATTACGGATTTTGAAAAAAGTTTAAACACCCTTAACAATAAAGTAAAAGACCTAGAAATGGTTCGCACTGAAAATAACGAGTTAAAAACAACGGTAAAAAAACTAAATGATAGACTGAATGATCTCGAGCAGTACTCCCGAGTTAATAATGTAGTAATTCAGAACATACCGGAGAAAAGTAACGAAAACATTCACGATATTGTCATCAAGTTAGCCAAATCAGCCAAAATTGATCTAAAAACTAATGATATTGACGCCACTCACCGTGTTCCACATTTTAATAAATCCACTTCCAATCGTCCGAAGAACATTGTCGTTAAATTTATCTCGAGGGGTATGAAGGATGTGTTCATGACTGCCGTCAAGTCCAGTAATGTCACCACTTCTACTTTAGGGTATGAGGGGAATGACACAAAAATTTTTTTAAACGATCATCTCACGAAGGATAACGCTGCACTCTTCAAATTAGCTCGGGATAGTTTACGCACTAAGAACTATAAATTCGTGTGGACCAAAAACGGAAAAATACACGCGCGGAAAACTGACACTTCCAGAATTATA